>JARJCP010000182.1:0-145782 GCA_029281795.1 Mycena crocata
AAAATGTTGAATTTCCTGATTCAGTAATTGAGAAGCTTTTCTGATGCAAGACCTTCTAAAAAGGAAGATAAATTGAGGTCATCTGATTGTTAGGATTTCATTGATGTGCTTCTTGGGTTGCGATGGGATTCATTTCCTAACTTGGTTTCTAAGCCTCCCAGAGGCTCAAATCTATTCATCTCAGCAAGGCAATGCATATTTGGTTGCTTCCCATATTGTAGTTTGTATGATCCAGGTTTTGGATCCTTTATATTTGGACCATAAGGGCCATTTGTTGTTTAATGCATGGATTTAGTTCTGTATAGCATCTCTGTAGGGCATATGGTATACTCTGAGCTCAACAAAGCAACTAGAACAAGAAAGGACGCCAAAGTGGCAAAGTTGAACCACTAGTTGCCCTTTTGGGATGACAGCTGTCATGACTTTCCCAGAATTCAACACAGACAAACATTGAATGATTCCACTCATTCTCAATTAATATTGTGTCAATTAATTTGAGGATATTTGGTGGGGTACATACATAGTGAAATGAAATATGGATGTATTCCATCCAATATTATGAAGCCATAGTCACCTTCATATTACAGCATCTTCACTATTTTTGAGAAGATCTCAAGAGACCAAATTCCTGACAGACATTGTAGACTTGTGATGACCACTGGGGAAGGTTACAACAAGTATCCAGCTCTGTCTTTGTGTTCTTTAAAGATTTGGAAAAAAAAAAAAAAAAAACCACTTGAGACAGGTTCGAACGAGAGACACCGCGCTATAACATAATAGAAACGAAACATCCAACTGAGCCATACAACCAATGGCAATAATCTCCAACCAGACAACCAATGGAAATAATCTACAACCAGACATAACAATATGCATAACAAAATCAGCAGACTCACATTGGAATATTCTAACAACTCAATCTTAGTACCACACAGGGGATCCATTGAATGCAGTACAAAAAAACGGTCAATAATTACCATCCACCATTTGTACCTGTACAATACATGCCTTTGCTGTGCTCCAGTAATGGGATCTCAGAAAATGCATGCTGGTGAAATAACTGTATCTAACCATTTCATCTAGCCACTCGGAGATGTAGAAGAGGAGACAGATTCACAAAGCACCAGGTTTGAATAGGAAAATAAATTGTGGGAGAATAGCAGCAGGTGGAACGAAAGAATCACATGAATTGGCACTGTTGCATTAATCCATTTTAGCATCAGTTCAAATAGCCTCCATCTGCAGTTCAACAGTGATGATTGCTTGTGGGCCACTGCAGTGCAGTTGCAAAAAAAGAACACAGGGTCGGTGCAACATGTCAAGGCCAGTGAGAAAGCCGTCTGGTCGGGTCGAGGGAAATAGAGTCAGACCGCTGCCCATCAAATTTGATTGAGGCAGATCGAGTGACTCAGAGTTCCATCTTTTGCCGCACTGGTTGAACATTTCAAGTTTTTCAGTGAAAAAAAATGGTGAAAAGTAGTTTGAGTTTTACACAAATTTTTCACCTTAAAAGTTAGAAAGTGGTGAAAAAGTTTTAAATTTTTCACCTTAAAAGTGGAAATGTTTGAAAAACTCAAAAGTTTTTCACCTACTTTTTCAATGAAAAATTTGTGTAAAACTCAAACTACTTTTCACCATTTTTTTTCACTGAAAACTTGAAATGTTCAACCAGTGCGGCAAAAGATGGAACTCTGAGTCACTCGATCTGCCTCAATCAAATTTGATGGGCAGCGGTCTGACTCTATTTCCCTCGACCCGACCAGACGGCTTTCTCACTGGCCTGACATGTTGCACCGACCCTGTGTTCTTTTTTTGCAACTGCACTGCAGTGGCCCACAAGCAATCATCACTGTTGAACTGCAGATGGAGGCTATTTGAACTGATGCTAAAATGGATTAATGCAACAGTGCCAATTCATGTGATTCTTTCGTTCCACCTGCTGCTATTCTCCCACAATTTATTTTCCTATTCAAACCTGGTGCTTTGTGAATCTGTCTCCTCTTCTACATCTCCGAGTGGCTAGATGAAATGGTTAGATACAGTTATTTCACCAGCATGCATTTTCTGAGATCCCATTACTGGAGCACAGCAAAGGCATGTATTGTACAGGTACAAATGGTGGATGGTAATTATTGACCGTTTTTTGTACTGCATTCAATGGATCCCCTGTGTGGTACTAAGATTGAGTTGTTAGAATATTCCAATGTGAGTCTGCTGATTTTGTTATGCATATTGTTATGTCTGGTTGTAGATTATTTCCATTGGTTGTCTGGTTGGAGATTATTGCCATTGGTTGTATGGCTCAGTTGGATGTTTCGTTTCTATTATGTTATAGCCGCGGTGTCTCTCGTTCGAACCTGTCTCAAGTGGTTTTTTTTTTTTTTTTTTTCCAAATCTTTAAAGAACACAAAGACAGAGCTGGATACTTGTTGTAACCTTCCCCAGTGGTCATCACAAGTCTACAATGTCTGTCAGGAATTTGGTCTCTTGAGATCTTCTCAAAAATAGTGAAGATGCTGTAATATGAAGGTGACTATGGCTCATAATATTGGATGGAATACATCCATATTTCATTTCACTATGTATGTACCCCACCAAATATCCTCAAATTAATTGACACAATATTAATTGAGAATGAGTGGAATCATTCAATGTTTGTCTGTGTTGAATTCTGGGGAAAGTCATGACAGCTGTCATCCCAAAAGGGCAACTAGTGGTTCAACTTTGCCACTTTGGCGTCCTTTCTTGTTCTAGTTGCTTTGTTGAGCTCAGAGTATACCATATGCCCTACAGAGATGCTATACAGAACTAAATCCATGCATTAAACAACAAATGGCCCTTATGGTCAAATATAAAGGATCCAAAACCTGGATCATACAAACTACAATATGGGAAGCAACCAAATATGCATTGCCTTGCTGAGATGAATAGATTTGAGCCTCTGGGAGGCTTAGAAACCAAGTTAGGAAATGAATCCCATCGCAACCCAAGAAGCACATCAATGAAATCCTAACAATCAGATGACCTCAATTTATCTTCCTTTTTTAGAAGGTCTTGCATCAGAAAAGCTTCTCAATTACTGAATCAGGAAATTCAACATTTTCTGGCTCAGAAAATGTTAGGTAATTGATGGGAAAATGATGAGCTTTTATATCATTACCAGGTCAGCAAATGACATGAAAAAGGTGAGAAAATGATACAAAAGCTGGCCATTTACCAGGCCAGTAAATGACAAGTAAATGATCAGAAAATGTAAAAAATACCTGGAATTTACTTGGAATTTACAGGGCCAGTAAACGATAGTGTGTGCCCAGTGATATTTCACATTTCATAGCACATCTCCTGCCTCATAACTATGGCGGTCAATCTGCACATTTATATTTTGGTGTGTATTTTCACTAATACAGTGTGATTTTCAGCTGTTTTGGGTGAAAATTTCTCAAAGTGAGTGAATTTTCAAACTTTCATGAAAATTTCTCATTCTGTGAAAAGTGTAGTGAATTTTTTTTGTAATGTTCCCAATTTTTTTTACATGTCGGTGGGAATTCTTCGCTGATGGGGCTGTGCTAACCCTAGTGATTACCCCAAATGGGATGCCTCCTGTTCAACAGTGTTCAATGGAGTCCTGTGCCCTGTGAAACCTTACGTTTTGCACCGGGAGCTCAGAGACTTTCCTTCTTGTTTTGTGAAGGGATTGCGATCAGTTTGATGGAACCACCCTGGAACTGACAAGGCATCTCAGGCTGTTTACCCTAGTGTTCTTCCTTTGTCTGCATGTACAAGATCATTAAGGACCTCCTGACTTGCTCCTGTAGCAGCCATATAGAGAGTGCAGTGTAGGTCAATGATGGTTCTGGGATACCTGAAGATGACTCGGAAAGGTGAGCAATTGAACAGGAGGTATCCCATTTGGGGTAATTATTAGGGTTAGCACAGCCTCATCAGCGAAGAATTTCCGCCAACATGTGAAAAAGATTGTTGACATTTGAAAAAAAAAAATCATTACACTTTTCATAGAACAAGAAATTTTCATGACAGTCTAAAAATTCACTCACTTCAAAAGATTTTCACCCAAAACAGCTGAAAATCACATTGTATCAGCAAAAATACACACCGAAACTTAAATGTGCGGATTGACCGCCATACATAACACTGGTTGAACATTTCAAGTTTTTCAGTAAAAAAATGGATGAATTTTGTTTTGAATATTACACCAAGGTTTCACTGAAAAAGTTGGTGAAAAACTTGAAACATTCTGGTGAATTATTTGAATTTAGGCCCAAAAGTTGTGAAAAACTTGAAACATTTCAAATAATTCACTAGAATGTTGCAAGTTTTTCACCACCTTTCTCAGTGAAAACTTGGTGTAATATTCAAAACAAAATTCATCCATTTTTTCACTGAAAAATTTGAAATGTTCAACCAGTGTAAAGAGGTGAAAAATTCAAAACTTTTTTACCATTTTCCCCAGTTAGAATCAAAGTGAAAAACTTGAAAGAAAGTTGATAGTTTGTGTTAATCTTTTTGTTCGTCAGGACAACTCAGCCAATCACCGAGATTCAAGTGAAAAGTTCAAAAGCAAAGATACAGTAAATTCAGTGTCAATAGTGATGAAAATGTAAGGGCAACCTCAAGGCCCGAGTATACTCAAGAGTCCTGACGAGGGGGATCCGAAGATAAATATCACAGAGTAGCTACAGATACAAATGGACAGACCTGACGAGGGGGATCCGAAGAGAAGAAAGACTAAGGATCACCCGCGTCAGATCCCGGTATATAAGTAACTACAGACGGGGGGCATGTGATAGCAACCGGAGTGATCGGCAGAGGTCCCGGGCGGAATCACAAGCCATGTGGTATCGGGAGGAGCCGGAACGGGTCGGAACGGGTCCGGAAGGTCCGGATGCGGGAGCAGAAGGGCCGGAAATAGGGGTTCCCCTGACATCACCCCCCCCTTGGAATGCGGCGCCTCGACGCATAGAACGGATACGGAGGGCCGGGTCCCGGAAGGGGAGCGAGTCGAAAGCGGCGGAGGCGATGGAGCGAGGGGCAGCAGGGTATCTCCGGTAGTAGTCGGCGACGAGTTCCGGGGCGAAAAGGTCGGAATGCTTAACCCATTTATCATGTGAGTTATCATATCCTTTAAACCGACAATAATACCAGAGTCCGCCATAGCGTATCTTGGCTTCCAGGATTTCCTGTACTTCCCACTCCGGCGCGGCGTCCAGAGGGGCCTCTTCGTCGATGACCGGAGGAGGCTCGTCGTAGCCGGGGCGGCCTTCAAAGGGGTCGTCTTCCGCGAGCTGAAGCTTCACGACCGGAAAGACCGGGTGGAGGCCGGAGAGACGGGGGGGGGGAGCGCAAGCTTATACGCACCTCGGCCGACGACTTGGATGACCTTGAAGGGGCCCAGTCGTCGGTGAGAGAGCTTGACCGAGGGGCGGGTCGTTTGGACGTCCGAGGCATCAACCCAGACACAATCTCCGACCTTGATGTCCGGAGCCGGAGTGCGCCGACGATGGTAGTACCGCTTGAACTCCTCTTTCGCCTTTACCAGAGCTGCGCGGGCTTCGGAGACTCCGGATGCAATCCGGTCTCGGAACTCGTTTACCGACTCAACCTTCGAACGCAACCCGTTCGGCTCAAAACCCATCCGGGGGAGCCGTCCGGTGTCCGTCATGAACGGGACCTGTTGCGTAGAAGAGTGAATGTGGTTGTTGTAGGCGAATTCCGCGGCCGGAAGGAGCTCGTCCCAGTCATCCTGCTTGTAATTAGTGAAAAGCGGGATGAACTGCTCCATCTCCTGGTTTACCCGCTCCGTCTGCCCGTCGGTCTGCGGGTGGTACGCCGTGGAGGTCGCGGGTTTGATTCCGATGAGGCGCCAGAGCTCGGTGGTGAACTCCGCTACGAACTGAGGGCCCCGGTCGGAGATGTACTTCTCCGGAGTTCCGTGGTGGCGCCAGACGTTCCGGTAGAAGAGCCGGGCCGCACCAACAGCGTCGATCTGGGTGTGGCACTCGATGAAGTGGGCTCACTTACCGAGGACGTCGACTACAACCATGATCGCATTGTAGCCGTGTGCTTCCGGAAGTTCGACGACGAAGTCCACCGACACGGCACTCCAGCGCTCCTCCGGAATCTCTGTCGGGTGCAACTCCCCGACCGGAAGCTTCCGGAGCGCCTTGGTCCGGAGACACAAGTCGCAGGTCGCTACATACCGGCCAACGTGACGGGACAGCTGGGGCCACCAGTAGTTCCGGGAAATGAGCTCCAACGTTTTGAAACGGCCGGCATGCCCAGCAATGCGGGTGTCGTGGTGCTGCTCCAAGATCCGGCGACGAAGGTCCTTGTTCCGGGGAACAACGATCTTGCCACGGAAATAGAGCAGACCGGACTCGGCATGCCACTCGGAGGACCGGGAGGACCGGGCGCCACGAACCTTCAAAAGTTCCCGGGCCGCGAGAGCGACGGGGTCCTCGAGGTCAGGTACGCCGGCGAGGGCATCACGGATCTCGCGGAGGATCGGGACTTCCGGTCCGGAGACTATAACACCCTCTAACGCACGGATATGCAACAGCTGTGGAGTCAGGAGCGTCACATCCTGGTTGTCCGAAGCCGCTCCATGGTCAGCGCGTCGGGACAGGGCGTCCGCGCGGCCCATAAGGCGTCCGGGTTTGTGGTGAAGCGAGAAGTCGAACCGGGACAGGTACAGGGACCACCGGGCCTGCCTCCGGTTGAGGTTCTGCGCTTTCCGGAAGTACTCCAAGTTCTTGTGGTCCGTCCAGATCTCGACCGGATGCTGAGAGCCCTCGAGGAAGTGCCGCCACTCCTCGAGCGCCCGGATGATCGCCAGCATCTCCTTGTCGTGGATCTCGTAGTTGCGCTGGACCGGACTCAAGCTCTTGGAGAAGAAGGCGACCGGATGCCACTTCCCGTTGACACCCTCCTGAGAGAGGACAGCTCCGGACGCGAAGTCAGAACTGTCCGCCTCAACCCGGTACATCCGGGACTTGTCCGGAAGGATCAGGACCGGCTCGGTGACCACTGCGTCCTTCAAGGCTTGGAACGCAGCGGCCTCCTTGAGCCATAGCTGTAAGATATAGACAAAAAAAGATGGTGGTAGCCACAATCACAGATGTCAAACGACCCGGAGCTAGCCACACCCTGGCTGGTGCACAGGCTAGCACGCCCCGCAGGGCTGCCGGGCGATTTTTCGGCTCCGGAATCCCTGTATTTGGCCTGTATTTGGCCCTCCGGGAACCTCTATAAAAAGATTAAATTTTGTTCGCGTATAATTAATTGTCTCCCATCAAAGTATCCAAATGGGCCTCTCGTCGTCTGTGCTCCGCCCACCCACCGCCCTCCTCCCAAAATCTACCTTACCCGCCGCGACGTGGATAATTCCGCCCACAGCGTTGCTCCCCGCCCTCTATCCCGCTCCGTCACCAGGCCGCACTCCCGCCGTCGGCGCTCATTTCCCGTGCTCAATCCCGCCACCGGGGCGCGCGTCCACGGCTTCGACAGCGGCACCCCTCCCGCTCACGCTTTGGTCCTTCCTTTCCGCTATCGCTATGCTCCGCCCACCCACCGCCCTCCTCCCAAAATCTACCTTACCCGACGCTTTGATGCTGGCGGCATCCCCGCCTGCTTTCTCACCGTCATCGCTCCTATCCTATCCTCCCTCGCCTCCACGTCGCTAGACCGCAGCATCCCGTTCTCGACAACACCATTTTCCTCCCAGCATCATTCTCACCGTAGTTTAGTACTTTACCTTACCTTCTACCTTTCTTCTCCACACTCAATAGTTATCGATGTACCGCTTTGAACTCCAAGGAAATAAACTGCCATTGCGTCGTGTCAAAGCCTGCATTTCAAAAATCATCACGAATTGTATGTAAGTAATCAACTACCGCCCCACTTGATTGAGAACGCTTTCTCAAACAAATGCTTGAGCGAGGCAAGGGGGAAGGAAACGAGTACGAGAACGAACAACACGTAGAAAGAGTACGTAGACAGAAAAAGAGTACATAGAGAAGGAAAGGAGACACGTCGCGTTCGCGTAAGTAGAAAGCACAAGGTAAGTGATGTGGGGGAAAAACTCTCAAACAAGTGCTTGAGCGGTGAAGATGAGTCGCAAGGAGAAAACAGAGTTCAAGTTCGATGTCCGCGCCCCTTCTTCGGCGCCGGCACTGCCTGCTCCAGCCCCTCCATCATCCACACGACATCGCCCACTGCCTTCTCCCACAAGATTCGATTCGCCTCCGACCAACCGCCTTCCCCACCCAACGCCCATTTTGCGCTTCCCCAGAAGTATAGGCTTGCCACGATACTGACGCACCCGTTCTGTCCAGGAAACCACAGTTCATCCCACTCCCACTTCGACGAATAAACCTCGGGCTGTGCCCAAGATCCATCCTCCGCCCGGGTGCGCCACTCTGGCTGTAATCCATCCCACCATCCTTGCCAACTTTTCGCGTACTCCGCGAGGTTCTCGATGCCCGCAATGTAAGGTCCTTTCCTGCGAAGCCTGCGTCCCGTGCCAATCCACTCGGTCACCGCGGTCGGCCTCGCCACAGCAGATATCCCTGTCCGCGGGTTCTCATCAAAGCCCAAGCGCTCTTCCAGACGGATGAGCGTCTCGACGAGGGCCCTGTAGTGGCATCCCAGGTCAACATAGGTCAGTACCCTGACGTTCTCCCGCAGCCACGCCGGTGCTGCGTCACTAAACTCGAACGGCTGCTGCGAGGCGAGCACGGTCGGTGTGACTGGCGCGACATTGTCGAGGAGAGGTGCCACTGGCTCGACATTCGCAGGCGTCGCGGGGTTGCTGGGCATGACGGGGATGATGGGGATGAGGGGCGTATTGGGGTCGGAGGGCGGCACAGGGATGACAGGCGTGTCGGGGATGACAGGCGCATCGGGGATAACAGGTGCGTCGGGGTCCGCAGGCGTGTCGGGGATGACAGGCGTGTCGGGGATAACAGGCGTGTCGGGGTCCGCAGGCGTGTCAGGGATGACAGGCACGTCGGGGTCCGCAGGCGCATCAGGGTTGACAGGACCCGCGGTGTCGCCGAGCGCAGTCGCGTTGATGGAGGGGTTCACGGGCACAGCGGGCTCGACAGGCCCGGCAGGCTCGATGAGTGGCGCACTGCCGTCTACAGGCGTAGTGGGGCTGGTAGGCGCAGGTTTGGCGCTTGCTTTGTTGACGAGTTTGCGGCACGCTGCTGACCCTGATGGCTGACGGGCGGCTCCTTGGGGTGGAGCCCGTCTTGCCGAAGTAGCGCTGACAACGATGGCGGGTACTGTGATTCCATCAGCATGTGTACTTCACACCCGACACAAAAAAGTGCACCTGTTTTCTTAGCGCGAGGCTTCTTCTCAACACCTTTCTGACTCTCGTCGCCCTCGTCGTCTGCTTTCCTCTTCCGCACTGCCGACTTTTTCACCTTCCCAGCCTCCCCATCAGCAGTGCTCTCGAAAGGTTGCAGGAGCGACTGCGCGGCTCCCTTGCTTGCCTTGGCACCCGTTTTGGTCTTCTTGCGCACTCGCGCCTTTTCCTCCTCGTCAGATGAGCCCGAGTCGCTGGAGTCATCAGAATCATCGGACTCGTCGTCGGAGTTGTCGGGTGTTATCGTAAACTTAGCTCCCTCCAGTCCCGTTGGCAGCGCGGCGTCTGCGCACTCTTGTTTGCCTGGGTAGAGACGTTAATAAACTATATCAACTGGCACTTTTCTGACCGCGTACTGAAAACGCTCTCCAAATATTCTTTCATCAACGCCAACACCCCATTGAAACGCTCCTTGGAATATTGAGGGAAATGCGACCCGATGGCGCTCCGATTTCTACCGTAGGAGACGCTAACATATTATTTAGCTCTTATTCGACACTGACGCGCACAAACTTACTGGATAGTGCGCAAGTCGCCCCCGTATTTCGGCATGGGCCCACCCAAAATCAGGACCGAATGAAGTCCCGTGCTTTCGTGAATCCCCTGCAGAATTGGGGCCACAAAAGAACCGATATTTTCAATTGCACTGTGCGTCCAATTAGTCTGAAACTCCCCAATGCAAGATTTCAATGACATACACGTGGCGTGCCTGGGGGTTTTTGGAAGGAGCCTCCTTGAGAGCTTTCTGGTACACCATGCGCGCTGCTGTCGCTTCGTCCTTGGCATGCGCCGCATATTCCGCCTGAGTCTCCTCAGATAGCTCTGCAAAGAGGTCGCGAGCCACCTTGGCGCGGAACGGCGCGTTCGGCTCCTTGTCGACCGGAACGCTCGAGCCCGCCGTTGAACTAGCAGCCCAGCGCTCCTTCACGGCCGGCTCGATTTTCTCAGCGTAATCTTCTCGCATGAATTGTTGGTAAGCCTGGCGGGCCTTCGGAGGTGCACATATGCCAGAGAGCTTGGCTAAAAGTATTGCCCAAGGGTCCTTGCTCGAGTCGACCCTGGTGCGTACGTGCTTGCGCAGGCGCTTGACGCGATACTTGAGCCACCGCCGCAAGCGCTGTGGATTATGTCAGCTAATAATTACATCATCATTGATTTCTGACACTCACAGCGTCGAGTTTCTCGATCTTCACAGCGCGCAACTGAGCATCCTCGTCCGAAAGCTGCTCCTTCGGAATCCTCTTGTTGGGGTCGAAATCTGCCAGTGGCAAAGGCGGCTCCTCGTGATCCTCAAGCCGCCAACTGATGCGCGCATGAAATTCGTTGCTGACCCGCGTAAAATAGTCTCGTTCCGCCCTCCAACCTTTCTCCCGTGCATCTGCATAGCCTTCGACGTGTGGCAATAGAATTGTTTCTCTGGCGCCCTCTGCCCAATTTTTTAAATTACGCCTGTCTGCTTTTGCGACGCGAGGTCTGTTACGCTTTCCCATTCTACGAGCATTACCGGTAAGCCACAGTCCAGGACACCTCAAAAACACCACTACCTGACTGTTCTTGGCTCGTGCTTTCAAGATCGAGGGCTTCTAAATTTTAGCAGAGGTAGCGGCGGACCTGGTTGTATCCACAAATCACAATCTGCCGCCTTATAAATCGCTTCTTCAAGCCTTGGCTCGTATCTCCGCGTGAGTCTTCTGTTTTGACATATGTTGTCGACCCAGCGGAGTCCCAATCTTCCCTCACAAAAGGCGGCCTGTTCACGGTTTACCAGATCAATCCCCCATTTTCCCCCCATCTGCCTTAAACCTCAAACCGCCCCACCATGTCTCAAACCTCCGACAGTCAGGTCGCTCCCGCAGACATCACTGCTGCGGTAGCGACCGACTCCTCTGTGGCCGACGACTACAGCACCGACGATTATAGTGGTTAGTTTGTGACGTTGCCCCGCCTTTTTTATGCTCACACGTTCTCAGTCATGTCCATCTCCACCGACTCGGACAGCGAGTCCGACAGTGAAGGCCCTCCTGTTGCGTCTGCTCCCGTGGCTGCTGCGCCTGTTGCCGCTGTGCCCGCCACCTACTTCGATGGTGCCAACATTGGCAACACCGCCGTAGCGCTCGCTGGACCTCCCCCCGGTAAGCTGTATCTCCTCCCTCCACCCTCTTCACCTTCGCTAATGCAGCATTCTCAGTAGTAATCCCGGCTCCCACCAGCATCCGCATGAGCGGCCCCTGGGTCGCCGGGCAAATTTACGGTGTGATCCCCCACGGCCCGCTGAGTCTTGTTCCCGACAACGGCGAAAAATGGTACGCCATTACCAAGGGCCGCTACATCGGTTGCACCCCCAGCACTGCAATCGCCGACAATGCCGTTACCTGCGTGTCGCACGCCCTTCGCTCGTCCTACGGATCGCAGGCCCTGGCTGTTGCCGCGTTCAACGCCGCCCTCGCCTCACCCTTCCTTGGATTGATCCAGGTCATTCAAGTTCTCTGAATGGTATGTCTTGTGTCGCAGCGAGTCAAAATTGCGCTCATATCCACAATGTATTCTCACATAGCGGTGTTGTCGCGTAGTATAATCGTCCGCTTGTACTTCGTAGTATGCTTGAACCAGAGCCGCTTTCGTCGTGCCCACATTCTGAAAAATAATGTCCCCCGCATTGGATCGCGCGGGGCAAAGCTTCGAAATCATGAATCAAAATAGATCCTTGATCGTAACTCCTCACGCGTTCTGTATAGCATGTGCATCGATATCAATGACGGAATCTTTCGGAAGCTATTCCAACTCCCCACGGCGGTAGCACAGCTCCGGTTCCACATCCGATGTCCCACAATCGATCATCTTTGATCGACAAGCCTTCATCTTTCCATCCTGCGTACTTCCGATTCGCCTATGCTCATTATCCAGTGAAACTCCGCACAGGTCCTACACCACAGCCGTCGGCGGTCTCGATTAGGCGTCAGGCGCGACCCGTCGCATTCCGCACATCCGCACATCCGTATCCATCCACCGTTCAGGCCACATCTCTACAGTATGCGCGCGTTCTGGGCCATCCTCGGCAGTTTTGGGGTCTTTCTGGCCCCACCCGATGTTCTAATTGTCTCACCCTCGCCATGCGTCCATTGCCCTGTGATCACTCCGCTGGTGCCCGCTGTTTTTTCATTGGTTCTTTGCACTCCACGCTCCACCAATCTTCATCCCTTGGCAGACCGCACTGTACCTTTTTCCGACCGTTATCCGCAGCGGTTTTGCATCCGCTCTTTTTTTCTCCTTACCAGCCATGCCCAATCCGCCTCCACCGTACGAACTTGTCGCCGTCAACGACCTGGTTGGCCGCCTCTCTCAACTCAGTGTCGCAGGGTCTAGCCCCACTCGTTTGGAATCTTCTCGTCCAACTACCCCTCCTCGCGAAGCTCCCCCGGGCCCAGTTACGCCCCCACGACCACGAAACAATCGAATCTTCGAGTTTCACTCACCCACCCATTGCGGACGTACCTCTGAATGGTTCTTTTCTCTCTTCCTCATCTCATTTCCGATAGCCATAACTGATTCAATCTCACAGGTCAATCGCCTCGCATCTCACTCAAGGTGTTCCAGAGGCGCATGTACACTCCGTGGTGCAGACCCCGAAAAAGAAGCGTCGTAAGAAAGCTGCGCATGTTGTGTTCTACGGGCGGTGCCCTGGTACATACACCTCATGGTACGTCCTCTCTTTTTTCATACCATAGGCGATGTTTTCATTGAATTCTTGCAGGTATGGTCCCGATGGGGCGGAGGCTCAAGTTAAACATGTCTCAGCTGCGGTACACCAAGGATACGAGTCCATCCCCGACGCCGAACGTGCCTTCGAGTACGCCAGTTCCATGCACTGGACTGGTGTTCGAGGATCCGCTTCCCCATCCCAGTCAGTCGCCCCCACGCAAGCCATTCCGGTCCTGCCCTTACCTCTACACTCGCTGAACAATCCTGGATTCAATCCCCTGCACGGCTCCACGCGTGGTCCCGTTCAAACCTGGTACATCGTGTACGCTGGCATCACCCCTGGGATTTATTTATCCTTGTATGTGATTTCCCCTTCAAGGCTGTTTTTTTCCCTTTTCACTCAACTCCGTCCAGTCTCGAGTGTGCGCTAAACACAGTCGGTCTTAGCACCTCGGCCCATGATTCCGTGACGTTGCTGGCCGAGGCTTGGGAACGTTGGGATGCCGCTGTAGCCGCACGTAGTATACGCGTATTGACTTACCCTTACTCTCCAAATTAAATAAATTATTTGTCTCAACCGTTCTTACTTGGCAACGATTCAGTCAAAATGAGTATATTCACTAGGTACTTTCCTCCCCCGACAAGTCGGAAAGCCATCTAGACACGGCTGTAGTTCCACGATATTCATGTATCTTCTCCGCTGGCAGGCTATTAAACTCATAAGTTTGAGTGCCAAACATACTCCGTAGACTCGGAGCAGATAACACACACACCTGGTCTGTACATGAATTCGCATCCGCGCCGCTCGCTCTCCGTCCAAAATAGCTTGCTCGCGCCTCTCGGCAAAGTCAAGCATTAGCGCCTTCCGAGGCACCGGCTCTCTTGAGGGCGGGCAGGGGGTTCCCTCCCTCTCATCCGAGACCTCGGATTCCGATGATTGGTACGCGTCAATTTCGGCCAGCGACATTGGCTTCTTGAGATCCTTCGGCATCGTTTCCGCGCGATGATACATCTGAGTCAGGACTGTCTTGGCTACGGCCTCCTGACCTTTCTCCTCCTCCTCCTCGTCGTCCGTCGTTTTGGTAAATACGCTGCAGTCCAATTTGAGTTTGTCAGCGGGAATCATGTAGTAGCTTGGTTGGTCCGTCCAATCATCGTCCTCGACACTAGAGGCCTGTGGTGTCGCCTGTGCCTGTCCTTTGGGTGGATCCCACTGCCGCCGATACTCCTTTTTTGCCATTCTATACCCCCGTCTCTCGAATTTAAATCATACAAATAATATTTTGTCGCATACCTTCGCTGTTTCATCGCCCGACGGTTCTTTTCGCGAACTTCTGGGTGCCTGCGTGGTGATTAATTACCAATAATTACTGACAGAATTCAAGTTGGAGGACCTGTCCGCCGATTGAGCTTACCTTTCATAATATCGCTTGCTTGCCTCTCGACGCTTCCTAGCTGTGACATCGTCTGTGTTGTCCCGTGAGGCCTTGCGTGCCTTCTTTGATTTTGCCATGTTTCGGCCAGAGGGTCCGGTCAAGAGGATGGGAGCATCGCGCCAAATTCGCAAAAGTGTATGTGTGTTTGGTCACACGAATCGCACCGCAGACAACGCCCTTTGCGATTCAAAGAGTCAAAATTGGAGCCCAGTCGATCTAGTTATTTTCAGCGGTTTTCGAGCAAGTCGTGCTTTGGAAATCCTCCTGTGGTATGTTTGCGACTTGACCGAGCATCGTGATCTCTGTCCGAGCAGTGCTCGCCTTTGACCTCGGCCTTTTGTTACCTTGCAGTCACCTAAGTATTTGGTTCAAGACAAGGTATCTCACCGTATAAGAAATGTCGCCCGAGCCGAAGATAGTGGCTCACTGTAAGCGACGCGCGGGGTTTCTCATTACAACTGCAATCCGTTCCTGAATCATCCTTCCTGGCTTACCTGCCCTCGATATCCACTCATGGTCTCCTGCGGGGCCCTTCACAATCCAAATTTGTGAAAGTTGCAGTCGAATAATGTTCATAGAGGTGAGGTGCTTAATTTAGCACCGATCGAGAACTTATGTACCATTGTATCTCTGACCGCCGTTCAACCTCCACGCTGCACCTGCAACCTCCCTCGCGATGCCTATCTATAATGTTGGTTGGGCACAATCGGTTTGAAGTGTACTCTTCAATGCCGATGCTTCCGACTGCAACATTACCTTCTATGCTGTTCAAATGTCTCGCTCTTTCGGTTTCTCATCTGGCAACTTTTCAACCTCCTACCTCACAACATCGAAACCGCATCCTAGGATACGGTTTGAGTACAAGTCAGCAACACAGTTCTCCATATGTAATTTGGAGCTCAATTGCTTTCGGGCGCAACATCTGTTGTCGTTTCTGATTTTGGATTCTTGTTGTGCAGACATATTACATGCACGTTTAGGACCACTCGTTCAACCTGAACCCTCTGCAAGCATTATGGTATTTTTTTCTCCCTTTCTGGATGTACAATTTATTTATTTTTCCGAATATCAGAAGTCACAAACACCAGTAACGTTTGGTCCTGCAGCTGTCCCAATCCGGAAGCCCCAATCTCTTGTTCCCGTATCTACCCATGCCGCCGAACACCTATCCCTTCAAATTTAAAGTCGAGGCACCCTCTTCCGACCCAGCGGCGCTGTACAACCGCGGATATATGCCACCATCGACTAGTATGGCCGTCGACGGCGACCCTGCTGGGGAGCACGCTGCTCTGCAGGCTCAATTTCAGGCCAGGTGAGCGCCACGGTTCCTCTGCACATTTTCTTTCTAAAAACAAACCTGGGGTTACAGAAGCAGGCAATTCAAGCTCGAGGCAACTTCCCACCACGACTCACTTGACAACATTAAAAAAGAGCCTGACACGTCGCTGTCTCGCAAAGATCCAGACGGCGAGCTGCGCAAGAAAAAGTCCTCCGAGACACTGCGGGCGTCGTAAGTCTTGTATTATTGCTGTCCAAGCCCGGTCTCACTCAGGTGCAGTAAAACTTTTGCTGCCTTCCGCGAGTATGTACAAGAGTACATGATGTGGGTCACCATCGACCAAAATGACCCCGCTGACCTCGCCGCATACAACAAGTTCATTGCCGAGGTCTCTCCAGCCATATCCCACGCCATTTCAGATGAGAATCTGGAATTTCTATTCCGCCACGTCAGCCCCAAGCCGCAGAATATTGAAGAGGACAGTGATGGAGAGATGAACTGATGTAGCTTCCTTTTTCCCTCCCGCGGTGTACTCTCCTCCTGTGCCAGTCAATCCTATTGCTCAATGTACGAACTTGACGCTGTCGGATCATGGGGTGTCACTGTTTGCGCACTCCCCACAGACGTGCCGTGATCGACTCTTTTGCATTGTCTCCTATCCAATTGCCATTTCCCACATCTCCCTGTTCGCCTTACAACTAACCAGCCATGCAATACAGCTACCCCGGGACTCCCATTCAAACAATTCAGCTGGAGTAAGTCGCTTGTTTCGTTTAAACCTGGATCTGTTAACGAGCTGCCTTAGAGAGGAAAAACGGGAGCGCAGGCGACGCCAAGCGCGTGAACGTATGGCCAGGTCCGTCCCATCTAACTCCGGCGCAACTTCATCATTTTGCTAATGGCTTCCACGCACAGACATCGAGCAGCGATTAAGAACATGCCACCCGACGTACAAACTGATATTCTGGAACGCGCGCGTGCGTCTCGCGCTAAGTATCGGGCCCAGTCAGTCCTACCTCCTGTCAATATCTCGAGAGCTGACGTTTCGTGAAGGCATCGGTTTCAACTCATCATGAAGGAGCGCTGCCGTAGAGAGAAGTGCGTTTGGCACAATTCTCGCTCCTGTCGCCTCTCTGACAACCCTGCAGCAAATCACGCGAAAACCAGACCCTCGACGAGTTCATACGTCGGCGCCGCCTCCGCGAAAGCAAATTGGGCGCCAGCGCCAAGCAACGAGAGATTCAACGTTGCCAGAGTCCAATGGAGGCAGACGAGCTGACGGAATAACCTCTCCTGTCTATCTGCGGCTTTACATTTGCTTTTTACATACACTTTCCTTGCTTTGAATTCCCGAACACGGCCCAGTCCAGTCCATACCTCATTATTCCTCTACGTACGCTGGCACAGCCTGTAACATACTCGAGTTTATTGCGTCCAAATTTGTGTGCGCAGGCACGATTCAGAGTCATGGAACGCACCCCACGCGGTGCCGCAAACCTGGCCTGATTGACCCATAGTAGACTTGACGACACATCCATTTAGTAAGTACACCGCCTCTGGGCTACTTCAAGAGCTACTGCATCGACGGGCAAACATGTTTCATAGACGTCCTACTAACTAGTGCCCAACACAACGAACGAGGTTGACGAGATTACACATATCTAATCTGTGCGGGCTCCCACTGGTCGCCAAGTTCCAAAATACGCAAGCGACGAGGGAAACGCAATCTTTCCCAGCTGTAGTCCACCACGCTTTCATCACGTCGGCCCGGGAAGTCGCATTCCATGCCCTTCTCGTAGTCGATGATTCTGATGGGCTCGGTATGCATGATCGCCCGACATTCGGGACAATTCCATCGCTCTTCGAGCCAGAGGCGCGCGCAAACATAGCAATGTCCATGTCCACAAACATAGCTGCGTATGCGTCAGCTGAGATCCCACATTTCAAAAAGGGGGACGTACAACACCGGGTGGCTTTTGATCTGCAAACAGATGCTGCATCTCTGGTGTACGCGATCCGTCGTCCCTAGAGGTGAACGAACATCGGTCTGAAAAAGATCTGCCGCGGTCAACGGCTCGGATCGAGTCTCGCGCCAAGCGCCGTCATCAATGCGGGGCTTGATACTGTGCAGCGTTGGCCGAGGCCGCGGGGGATTCATTGCCAGTTCGGCGGCGCGCTCGGCATCATCACGCGCCTCACGTCGAGCACGACGCGCCTGCTCCTGTGCGCGCTCTTCTTCCTGGCGCGTCGAGACCTGGAACCGGTCTCCGAGTCGCCCTGGCGGGTAGGGTTGTGCGTTGTTGGAGCCGCTGCCGCTAGCTGAGCGATGAGCAGGTGCCCGGTTCAGGCCGCGGGAAATGACAGAAGGAGGGCCCCGGAATATGTTGCGGTTGTAGACGGAGCTGGTGGCTTGCTCCGTGGTGAGGTTGTGCCTCCCATTGCTGATGGAGGTAGTCGTCCTGATGACTGAGGAACGCCTGTGCTGCCGGGCTGCAAACATAGTTAGTACTACATCCAATGCGGTGGGGGGGCACTTACTTGTGAGAATCAGAGGTCTGTGATCCCGTGTCAATGAGCTAGGATCCTTCGCCGGCGAGGTTTCGGGACCTGAGGGGTGAACCATCAACGACAGGTATCCGGTGTTTTGACGCACTTACTGGAGTTGACAAACATGGGATGTTGGATGCTAGAACCCGGCCGAGTATCAGGCGAGGGATTGTCGGGGTCTGAGGAAAATTGTTGGGAGGAGAGCAAAGCGAGAGAGCTGTTACTTACTGGAGTCACCGAGGATGTCGTCAGTAACCCTAGACGACATTTTGAAGGCGTAGTTCTTTTTTGTTTTTGTTTTTGGTGGCCGAATGGAAGGAGAAGAAAATTGGTGGCGAGGAGAAACCGCGAGATCTGGGCGGACTTTATACCCCATCGGCTAGGTTACGACCGGGTGCAAATGATTGTGGGTCGCCGGAGGCTCGCGTTCAGGGTGTAGCCAGCACACCATTTGCAAAATATGGGGAAGAGACAAGCCATTATTTGGATACCAGAATTTATGAGGTAATTAACAGAGATCACGTGGAAATCTCAAGAGTCTAATCTCAAGTGTCTAGTTCGCTCAATGTACTGTACATGCCCAGCGCCATAGCCATCCTGGCATCCCTCCTTCTATCGCGCGCCTCACGACTCCTCCTCCACGCACTGTCCTCAAACTCTTGCTCCGATTTGAAGCCGTTATCTGAGTAGCGAAACGGCGCTGCTTGCGAATACTGGCAGAAAGCATAGCGATACTCTCCGGCGCGTACTTGGGTAAAGGAGTAACGCGTAAAGGCCGCTGGAAAAAGGATTGTGGCACCCACGGGGAACTCAATAACTTTTTTTTCCTCCCACGAGATGAAGTCCCCGCCCCAGCGGGACGAGTACTTGCCCAGAGCGGTCAAACCACGCCAGCCCCACAGCATCTCCAAATCATCCAAGCGTGGGGGGGACTCGTCGCTGCCGAGGTACCATTCCGCCGCGTGAAAAGCTCCCGGATACGTATCGCGCAAAAGGGAATCGTGGGCGAGGAGACGATTTTTGACTTGTTCAACGTGCGCGTGAACCCGGGGAGCATGCGAGCGATAAATATCTGCGATAAGGTGGTGAGTGGCTGAGCGTTCCTAAAATATAATCTATACACTGACCATTCTGCCACTCGGCGATGTGATCGAAGGCCGGTTTGCCGCGAAGACACGCCAGCTCGATCTGATTGTCCCTACAATCGTGCTGTATATTCTGTGGCCGCTGGCGAGAAGTAAGTCATCTGAATCGTTATGCGTCCAACGGAAATTTACATACCACGGAAGTAGAATTATATCCGTAGTAGTCGATGCCTGCGCGCAATGAACGAGGTGAGTTCGTATGCGCATGCTCGGGGAGCGCGCCGTAATCGACTCTGTCAGCAACGTGGCAAATGGCGGTGGTGGCCTCTCTGACAACACGGTTCCAATCTCACTTTTGGACCGGCGCCTCCACGAGAACACCAATGCAGCGTCCTTTGGAGTCAGACAGAGGCTTGACGCTAACGAAACATGTTCTTTTAGGTGTGTGGCAATCAAATTAACAATGCGACTCACCCTGTCCAGCCGCGTATGGACTCAAACCCGTGGTGCTCGAGCTCCGCGCGCGTGTACACGTGGGTCAACGGTTTGAAGTGCACAGGCGGAGGTGGTGATGGGGTGCGGGGAACGCGTTGGCTGGCGCTGCTCAGCCCATGGACGCCGAAATCCTCGATAAAGCCGCTGGACCACCGGGGCAATGGGAAAGCATGGACGGGAGCGTCACCCACAATATAACCATCGCTGTCAGCCTCGGATGGAGCCATCGTGACATCGGATTCGGTGTCGGAGGTGGTTTCACTGTCACTGTCATGATAGTCGCTCCGTTCAGAGTCGGTTTCGTCTTCACGGTCGGGATCGTGGTCCAGAAAGTCGGGGCGCCGAGTGGTTTCGCCGCGATAGTACGGCTCGGTTTTTTCTCGGTGTCGCATCAGGTCAAGTTCGGTGGCCAGCACCTGCCGCAAATCGTACTCGAAAGTAATGGGAGCGTCGCGTGCGGGGAGCGTAAATTCATTGAGCGGCATCGGAGAGGGACTGGGGCGCGACTCCTGCATGGGCTCCATGGGTGATCGAAGTTGTGGGGTTTTTTTTTTTTGGGGGGGGGGGGATGGGGTCTTGGTCAATTAATTGACGCATTTTTGAAATTCTAGGTACACTACCTCCACCAGCAACACTATCTGTGCCTATACGGCGGTTTCACCCAACGCCAGGCTTGGCATCAAAGCGCCTTCTTTTCGCCGCACATGTTGAGCGGACGTCTCGGACGGCGAACAAGCGGGCCCTTGACCCAGAAGGGTGGGGAGTCACCCTGGAAAGTCCCACGCTCTCCGCCGAATTGATTGTCGCTGAAAAACTCACAAGGTGAAAAAGATGAATAGGGAAGAGAAGATGGTTTCCCTGGCGTCGTGACCGGAGAAATGACGCGTCGTGACCGGAGAAATGACGCGCCCGAGGCCGACTCCCGATGAAGCGGACAGGTGGGGAGTTTCGCTTGAGCGGATCTTGTCCGGTGCGTGGGTCTGTCCAAATTCGATGGCAAGCGGATTGATGTGCGATAACCACAGGAATAACAGGAACAGCGCATGTTTTTCTGCTGCGGCCCGTCGGCGAGGTAATTGTAACTGGAGGCAAATCTGGCTAAGACTGACTCCTTCTTAGCTGCCCGACTAAGCCAGCGTCCTTTGAGAAATACTTTCCAAAGCCCAAGATGTCCACCAATCCATGTAACGGTTCCCCCTCCCGCCCCCCCACCCCCGTCTTTTGCGATGTATCCTGATTCTGACTTAGGCCGCGAGCTCGTCGTGTACACGTCGCCCATTCCAAGCATTTCAGCATATCTGAACTACCAAATCGACCCGGTGATGAAGAGACTGCTGCGTCAAAACTCCTTCCGGTTCACCAGACTCGTCGCAGTGGATGGCTATTTTCGTGCAAGAAACAGACATCGTCCGACAGCCTATGATGGGCTGCAGAAAGGCGAAAGGTATGTCCACACCTACTTCCAGCAAAATTCACGTTGACGTGCGCTTTAGGTTTTCTGAAATGGACTATTTTATAACAGGGAGCGACTATCTTTCCATTGCCCCGTAAGCCTTTACTTCCCTGGTATCTGGCTTGTGAGACTGACACGCGGATATATGCCAGGCTTGTAATTTCCTATGACATATCATGTCAATTCGATCACAACGTTTTCCACGGCGGGGACGGCGAGAGAGTTAAGAGCCAGTGGGCTATGGACAAGACTGACGGCGAGCAGGTGGAGCGAGCTTGGGCGGCCGCAAATCCTATCGCGCCACGGGGAAGGGAAATGGGAGCGGGGCAACGCCGGGAAATGTTGGATGAGTACGAGCCTCTCCTTGCTAAACTTTGATGTACGCCACCGACTGCAAAAACGAATGAAAAATCGCAACTTAATCCAGAGCTGTTCACGTGATCACACCATTCTCTTTCTCGTATATATACGGCTGGCCACAATCTGGCTGTGGCCAGCCGTTTTACCGCTTGTTCATCCCCTCCCGTACCCTCTTTTATCTTTTAAACACCTTTTCTCATCCTGGCGGCCCCACAACAAGATAATTCGCTCGCTTTCTGGCACAGCGCCCGGGAGATGTGGCTCGGCACACTGAGCTTGGATGTGCCAGGACCTGCTGCTCATTGCGGACGCTGCAAGAAAAACCTGTGGTCCGACATGGACGGCGGCCGACGGTTCTTCGACTGCGACGCGTGTCGCGAGATATTGTGCTTTGCGTGCTGTATCATGGACCATCGCCAGCGTCCTCTGCATCTTTTGAAGGTGCGCAACATGCTTCCTGTTTTTCAAAGGATTTCAATACGAACTGCTTGGGGCTCAGGAATGGACGGGGGTGGTTTGGGAGAAGACAACGCTCGCCGCCATCGGTTTAATCTACCAGCTTGGCCATGATGGCCTCGACTGCAACTCTCTGGCCAGGGAAACTCATTCGACGAAGGTGGTGCACACAACCGGCGTGCAGACGCTTCACTACCAGTTTTATGCGTGCGGCTCGACAGGGACCAACGTCGACCAACTGGCTGCGGCGGGATTCTTGCCCTTGGTGGGGCCGGATGCGGCGGCGGCGACGTGCGATGAATTAGAATTGCTATCTACTCTGAGTTTGGAATAGGCCAAGTGGCGCTTAATCGAACGCGTCTATCCGCGAAACCCTCGTAGACCCTGAAAAAACCGGCTACATGCCTCATCCTCAGTTTCCCCGAAAATGAGACGCAAGCGGACTGATGTTAGAATGAAGATTGAAGATCTGAAGGGCTCGTCTTGGCAACCCGGCGGATGGCGCCCGGAGGTATGTACACTGGTTTCGATTTTTTTTTTACGCGTGTTTCTTTTGCATCTGACCAAAGCAAATTAGGAGCTCCATGACCGACACGAGCATAGCCAATAATCGAAATGGCTCCCATAGCTATTCTTGCGACGACCTGTTTTTGCACCCTGCGAATCCTTTCGTTTGCCCCCAGTATTAACGCCACCGACACCTTCCTCATGAGCTCCGATGGCAACCTGAAATTTCGTGCCAGTCGAATTGTCGATGTCGCTGTGGGCTTCGACGAGGCCGACGCGCTGGACAACTTGACCGCCGACAAAGGCGTCTACATCTCGAATGACGGCATGCGGCGCGCCGACGAGCTGCTTAACGTGGGCCAGAAAAAACGTCGACTCGATCCTACCGCCCTCGATGATGCCCACGCGATGTGGGTACCTGTGGACGACAAAGCCTTCGTCGACGCCAAGGGCGTGGTGCTTGACGAAGCCGCGCTCGACGATATGGATAAGGTCTCTGGAGCCACTGACCCTAAAAAGCGCTATGAGAGTTCGGTGAGCACGTCGGCCTCAGTTTTTGAGATGTACGCTGACAAACGAGACTTGGTAGGATGATCCAATGGCGCAGTGGCGCCCCATGAAGCAGTTTTTCCTCGACGAGACACTGCGCCGCGATGGACTGGGCGACTCCATCGACGGTCCCGAATGCGTGCTGTGCCACAAAGCTGTGGACGCGGACGTGCCTGGGGCGCCACGGTTCTTCCGCTGCAAGGACTGTGGCGAGTTCTTGCAGTGCAGGGAATGCTGCGTAGCGCGTCACCAACCAAGCCCCCTTCATCTTTTGGAGGTGAGTATTCTCGATTGCCACGCGCAAACGACCTAACTGACGATCTTTTTTTTTAAATTCAGGAGTGGGGAGGCGCGTTCTGGAAGCGCACGACGTTGCTCGACCTGGGTCTCGTGTACCAGGTCGGCCACGCAGGCGGCCCGTGCTTGACTCCGGCGGCACCTATGTGTACCATGGTCGTCATCGACACCACCGGTATACATAGTGTACATTTCAATTATTGTGGTTGCAGGCCGGGCGGTCGAAAGGCCAACGAGCTGGAGCAATTGATGCGAGGGGGTTGGTATCCGGCGTCGCTCACCGATCCGGGTACTTGTGCGACCTTCAACGTTTTGGACTTGTATCGCCTCCTGAACGTTGTCGGCAATATGAACGTGCATGACTTCATACGATCGCTGGAGCGCCGCACGGATGGTTTGGGTTCTAGTGGTATGAGATGGATGCCGGTTTGTTGTCCCACCTTCTGTCAAAACTCGACTTTGACCCCCCCTTCATTATAGGATCGTTATCGTGCGTTCAACAGGATGCAGCGGCAATGGGCGTTCTTGGCGAGGCTGCGTCGCGCTGGGAGGGCACACGCTGAAGATGGCGTCGACGCCACAGGACCTGGAGAACTGCTGGACGGATGTTGGGCTTGTCCACAGGAATTTCGGAATCTCCCGTCGGATTGGCGCAGTGTGGATCCCAAATACAAGTACGTTGTGTTTCCGCGCGATGTCAGGAAACCGAGACTAACATTGTGGTTATTCATTTCAGGTTTTTGTACATGTTGATACTCGCTGTCGACGCAAACTTCAAGCTTAAGCACAGACTCCGCGCCAATGAACGGTACGACCCCTCCCTGGGACCTGGGTGGGGCGCTTTTGTGGAGCCGATAGCATACCGCGAGCACTTGAAGAACTACGTTGGAGAGAAAGATGTGAGTCTGACGTTCTTGAAACCAGCTTTTGGCTGATTGCGCTGCGACAGATCAGTACTTGTATAGCGTTTGCTGCACTGCTGCAAAAGGATACTCGCCTAACCACTGGCCTGCGTGCATCGGGGGTGGGCGGTTGTGTATGCGCGCGCCACGAATGTGTGCGGCCGAACGGCCTCGGTGATCTACAGAAAGGGGAAAGGTCAGTTTAAAGCTTTACACACGGCGCGGGCAATGCTGACACGAGATCCAGATATGCCAACATGGACTATATCGTGATGGCGTGCCTCGCCGGCGTGAGCTTGCTCATGCTGACGATTTCCTACGACATTGCGTGTCAATGGAAGAAGAATCTACGCGAGCGCAACTCGAAACTCCCAGAGGCGATCCGTCTTGACATCGACAACGTCGAGGTGCAATGCGGGCTCCCTGTGTGGCACGCGTCGTCGCACGAGGCGGAGTGTAGCAACCAAAACAGCTTGAGTTTCTTGGTGGGGGTGGGGAAGAGCGATGGGGAGGGAGTGGAAAGGACATGGGCAGCGTTGAACCCGGCGGCATACGCAACGAAGGAGATGGGGGTTGGTAACCGCGCTGATACGTTGGAGGACAAAGTGGACTCCCACAACTTTCTGAAGAATTTGACTCAAGGTATGTGCTCGACGAGTTTGTTTGCAGCTGTTTGTCTGACATTCCTATTTTGGCAGTCGACTCCCTCCGACGCAAGCTTGTGGTCGCCCTGGCCGAGCGTGCGCGGCAAGTCGAGGCCTTCAAGGAAGTCAACAAAACTGTCGCGAAGGATCTGCGCGGGGTTTGGCAAGCGGCAATTGTCACTTTTGTGCGTGACCATGACGAGCCGAATCCTTACATTTTGACCGAGGCCGGTGAGTCATTTCTACAAGTATGAAAGGTCTGGTTTGTCATTTGTGTGCGGCAGGTGGAGCATCTGAGACTCAAATTCGCTTGAACCTGCGGGAAGCCGAGGAGGAGGATGCTCGCAGAGCTGGTACGCCTTTGCACGGGACCAGTGCAACCGCATTCCTTGTCGCCGGAATACAACTCGAGGACGCGCAGTAAGTGGATGATAGTGTATACTCGACCAGATGACTGATTTATATATCTGACAGGCGCCGTATCCGTTCAGAGTTGGCTGGACGTGCGCTTGTGACCGCCGACCGCGCCAGCAAGATTCACGAACCGCCGTGTGTCGTTCTTCAAGAAACTTACAACGTTCCGCCGGCTTCAACAGATCTTCACGCCGGGTGCGGCGCGCGCGATTGCGGAGGAAGAACTGGCGAAGGAGGCGGATGCCACTCCAATCAAAGCCGAGGACACACGTCTGTACATGCCCTCGGAGCTGTCAGACTGGGAGCAGCAGAACGGCTGCCAGCGTGGGTTGGTCAAGATCGAGGTGGCATTGCGCGAGGCTCAGTGCCGCAACGCGCTGGTGGCTGTTCGCAAGCAGCTGCACGCAAAGCGGCACCTTATCGGCTTCCGCGACACACACATCACGGGACAAGTCAAGGCGACGAAGGCACGCACCCTCATCGGGGAGGTTGGCGAGCGCGTCGACGCAAGCGCGGCCAAGTACCGGCAAGGTCGGACCGCCCTGGACAATCTCGTCGACGAGGATGGTGTTCCTTACCTGCAGTCAATGGCACACTTCAAGCCTCTCAAAGCGGCAGATCTCGCACTCGACAACGAAGTAATTGAGAGCGACACAGCCGCGCGCAAGAAACTCAGTCTCATCGCGGCTGGCAAAGGTGTTCGCACTCCTCGCCACATCGCCGGATCTTCAAAACGGGTGCTTTCGTGGATTTGGACTGCAAACGGGGCGACGGGGAAGGAAGAAGAAGATCTGCACGAATGTAAGTTCTTTCCTGCTGCGAATCGGTTTGGTGCTGACGGCTTTTTCGTTGTAGCGATGCGCGTTGAATGGTGTCGCGCGAAGGCGCGGAAGGTTCGTTGGGAGGAGGAAGTTTTACTGCTCCGGGAGGAAATGCGTCGTGTACTGCGCTACCTGGAGTGGCAGCGTGACTGGTGGACTGCGCGTCAAGGGGTGCGCGAGGATGCCTCGCCGGAGCTCCGCCACGGGTTGAACGCGTACGCGCTGCGGCACGCTCACCAGTTCGACCGCCTCGCCATTTTCTTCCAGCGCGAGTGGAGCGTCTCCGTTGGAGCGGCTGCGAGATCGGTTGTGGAGGATGCGGAGGAGGAGGGAGCCGACTTGGTCCAGCTTTTCTCTGAAGTGACGGTGGAGACTGCAGGCGTTGCGCACTAGCCGTAGATTCAAATTTTGTTGCACTCGTTGTACTATGAATGTAGAGTACAATGTAGGACGTCCTTTTTATGCCACCTTTTTTTCCGTCTCGCATTGCCTAATTGGGCCACAGCGTCGGCGCGTCTGGATTTAGAACTTGAGAAAAAAAGATGAGGACCACATACGGGACATGCCGCGAGTCTGCAAAGACGCCGGAACACATTTCTGAGAAGACTTGTGTGTATTGTGTTGTTTTTCAGGGTTTTAATAATTAATATCCGCATTGGGAAGTGGGGTAGAGTATTTCTCGACGCCCGGAGTAATATTACGGGTTCCCACCCTAAAAGAGAAGGCCAACGGCGGCGGGCTACGGGACAGGGGGGCAGAATGCATCGAAAGTAGGTGGGGAGGGGATGCTAGCGGGGGGGTGGCTAGGTCCGGGTGAGGAGACATTTGACGGAGTGGCTACAGCCACCACGTGAGGCTCGAACCCACACCTACGGGTGCCTCCTTGTCGGTCCAGACCCACGCCTGGCCCTTCTTGGTGAGGTCGAAGAGAGGGCGGGCGATGTCGGAAAAGTCGCGGATGAACCGCCGGTAGAAGTTCATGAAGCCGAGGAACTGCTGCACGTCCTTCTTGTTTTCCGGCACCGGCCAAGCGGAGACTCTGGCGACCTTGACCGGATCCATCTCCACATGATCGTGAGAGATGATCACGCCGAGGTATTCGATCGAGGACTTCTCGAACTCGCACTTCTCCGGTCGCAAGTAGAGCTTATGCTCCCGGAGACGTCGGAGGACCTCCCGGACGATCTCCCGGTGCTTCCGGAGGTCCGAGTGCGCGATGAGGATGTCGTCGAGGTACACCATGACGTCGCCAGACAAGATGAGATCTTGGAAGATGTCGTTCATCATTGTCTGGAAGGTCGCCGGGGAGTTGGTAAGGCCGAAGTACATCACCAATGGCTGGAAGAGCCCCCGGTTGGTACGGAATGCGGCCTTCCACTCGTCACCCTCCCGGATGCGGACGTTGTTAAAGCCCCACCGGACGTCGAGTTTCGTAAAGAACCGGGCTCCTTTCAAACGATTGATGAGATCGTTGATCAGAGGCAGGGGGTACCGGTTCTTTACGGTCATCGCGTTGAGCGCCCGATAGTCCTGGACGAACCGGAGGCCTCCGTCCTTCTTTTTGACGAAGAAGACCGGAGAGGCCATCGGGGATTTCGACGGCCGGATCCGTCCGGTAGACAAGCCCTCCTCGATGAACGCGTCGAGTTCGCGTTGCTCGAGGGGCGAGATCGGGTAGACCTTGCAGTTGGCGGGCTTCGAGTCCGGAACGAGTTCGATGGCGTGGTCCCAGGTTCGGCTCTCAGGGAGCGAGTCGAAGGACTCCCGGTTGAAGACGGCCTCAAAATCACGCACCCAGTCCGGAAGTTCCGAACCGGCCGGAGCGGAGTTTTTGGCATACGCCTCGGCCAGTCGTTGCGAAACGGTGCTGGTCGCGCGGATATCCTCCGGAGGCGAGAACCGGGTGTACAGGATCCGGTCACCGTCCTCGAGCGGATCGTCCTCGTCATCGGAATCGTCGGAATCATCCGGAGAGAGTTCCGGCAACTCCTCATCGAAGTCGAAGTCGTCGTCGTCCTCGCCGCTCCGGTCATCCACGTCGATAGCGCAGATGTCCACGCTGGGCTGGGACCGGATGGACCGGAGGATCTGGGCGACGGCCTTCGCATGTCGGCGTTCGGCCCGGGCTTCGTCCGTGCAGGTGTTGCAACCGGACGGGCATCGGCTCATCTTGACCTCCTGGGTGTCCCAGTTGATCTCTGGGTTGTGCTTCCGGAGCCAGGAGTAGCCAAGGATGAGCTTCTGCTTACCTAAGCGCGTGACGGCGAGTTGCACGCGCTCGGTGTGGCCCTTATAGCGTAATACCACGTCCGCGACGGCCCGGATAGAGCCAGCCTCGTTTGGGGTACCGTCGACGTTGAAGACCGGGATTGGCTGCGAGAGCTGCCGGATCGGAAAGGAGGTGGACCGGACGTACTCGGAGTCGATGAACTCGGAGGTGGCTCCGCAGTCGACAAGGCCTTTGAGCGAGAGCTTGGCGGCATTGTCGGCAGACTCAATCTCCAGAGGGAGGTGGAGGGAGTTGGCGCTCGGAGCGGCGGCAATCGTATACCGTTTCGGAAGCTTGCGTTCCCAAGACGGCCTACGAGGCGGCCGGGTTTTCGGAAGGACCGGAGCGGCCGGAGTACCGCTCGGATCAGGGGGTGCGTCTATCGTTTCGGGGGATGCAAGAGATATATTGTCAGACTCGTTACATAGAACAGCGAAACGATTAGGGGACGCGAACGAGGGCGCACCGCTCACTCGTTGCGGAGGGGAAAATCCTCCGGTTCCGAAATGACCGGACGGTCCGCGACAGCCTGCGCGGACGCTACCTTGGCAAGGAGCTCCTCCAGCATCTCGCCTCCCAGCTGCCGGATCACTTCGTCGAGCACGTCAGTCGACCGGATGTCGACCGGAACGGTGCAGTCCTTCGCGAAGTGGTTCAGATCGCCGCAGCGGAAGCAGCCACGGCGAGGGGCATTGCGGGCGCGGGTGCGGTCCACGTCCATAGGGACCGGAGGTGGAAGCACCGGCACGGCAGCCCTCGGCTGGGGGGTCGAGACCACGGCGGGGGCGACGGGAATCACCCGGGCGCGACCCGTCGCGGTTGCATGGCGCATCGGAAGGGCGGCTTCCGAAGCGCGGAGCTTGGCCTCGTACTGGCGGTAGGCACGAAGCCTCCAGGCGGGGTAGTCGCGGATGTCCGGAGGGTCGGAAGATCCGGTTATCGCGGTGTTGATCGCCGGATCAAGGCCCGTCCGGTACTTCGTGACCTTGACGAGGGGGTCTTCGAAGCCGGCAAGGTCGACGAGGTCCTCGAAGTCGTCCGTGTATTGGAAGACGTCCCGAGAGCCCATGTGGTACAAGCGTCCCTCGAGCTTGTTCAGCGCATGGTCCTGTTCGTTCTCCTCGACGAACCGGAGCCGGAACTCCCGGAGGAATGCGTCCCAGCTCGTGAGGAGGAACGGGGACTTGTTGGACTGACGCTCGGCCCAACGCTGTGCGGAACCGGTGGCCATAAAAGACAGGGCGTACCGGACGACCTTCTCCTCGGAGGGTTCCCCGTTCTCCGTGAACGCCTCCGGAAGCAACCGGGCGTAGGACCGGACCTGGTGAAGGAAGGCCCGGCCGTTCTTGCGGTCACCGTCGAAGACGATCGGGGGGTTCGGCCGGAGGACCGATTTCGCTCCAGGAGCAACATTTTTAAATAACCCTGGACCCGGGTCCGGAGCCGGGTCGGCAAGGGACGGGGCAGGCGAAGCAGCAGTGGGGTGTTGGTTCTGGACAAGTTTTGCAAGCGACGTGATGCTCGCTTCGATCCGGTCCAACCGGGCGGCGGCTTCCACGGACGCGTCGGACATGGAGGGATCTAGACGAGGGGAGGAGGGGACAAGATTCGGGTTCGGGGAGACCGGAGCACTTTCGGAGTCGTCCGAGTCTGCTAAACCGTAACCCGCAATCTTGGCCGGTTAATCCCTTAGAGTCTTTCTTCTGCTGTAAGGGCAACCTCAAGGCCCGAGTATACTCAAGAGTCCTGACGAGGGGGATCCGAAGATAAATATCACAGAGTAGCTACAGATACAAATGGACAGACCTGACGAGGGGGATCCGAAGAGAAGAAAGACTAAGGATCATCCGCGTCAGATCCCGGTATATAAGTAACTACAGACGGGGGGCATGTGATAGCAACCGGAGTGATCGGCAGAGGTCCCGGGCGGAATCACAGGCCATGTGGTATCGGGAGGAGCCGGAACGGGTCGGAACGGGACCGGAAGGTCCGGATGCGGGAGCAGAAGGGCCGGAAATAGGGGTTCCCCTGACAGAAAAGCCCGAAATATTTTCCAGACATTTTTGAATTGCATCCCTGCAGATTTAGGTTCTGCTCCACAATTGTGTTGAAAATCAGTGAAAATTCCTGATCTTATTTCCGCTGGGGACAAACCTCAGCAGTCAAATCCAACTTCCACCAAGGTTTGCCCCCAGCGGAAGTAAAATACCTCCATAATTGCCTGTTTGCAGGGAGAAAGCAGAAGTTAAATCCATTGGAGCACCGACAGCTTGGCGGTGCATTCAGGTGTGCAAATGGGTGCCCCTGACTTCCAGGCATCCAAAACCACACTCAAATTCAACTTCCACCAAGGTTTTCCCCCAGCAGAAATAAAATACGGAATTTACCACTGATTTTCGACCCAATGACAGAGCGGAACTTAAATCCGCAGAGCTGGTGCCACCTCGGAGGGACGTTCAGCAGCACAGGCTCCCATAATCAGCCTTTGTCTATCCAAAACCACACCCAAATTCAACTTCCGCCAAGGTTTGCCCCCAGTGGAAATAAAATACCTCCATAATTGCCTGTTTGCAGGGAGAAAGCAGAAGTTAAATCCATTGGAGCACCGACAGTATGGCGGTCAGATGGCGGTTTTAATAAAACCGGGTAAATATATGTGTTTCGGGGTTATTTTCGACGTTTTGATCAGAGGGCAAAGCTTTTTCTGGGGAGAATTACAACACATTCTTCAATTTTGATGCAACACTTTTATGTCCAGATGAGAGAAAATATATTTAGGGAGAAAAATGTTTTGTGGAAGATATCGAGGCACTGATGTGATCAATTACATTGATGGCAACCAACAAGCAAGTCCAAACATAGGTAGTTTCTGTGCTCTGGAGCCTGCACTGCATGTTATATGCCTCCTAAAATTGGGATTTCACACCAGTATCACACTATTGCATGCTACGAAGCACTGAGAGCTAGTTTGAAATGATGTGCTGCTGTTATTCAATCCCTTTTGGAAAAACAAGCTGATAGTGCAAACCAAAGCTCCCTTGGCCTCTAAAGCTCAGTTGAAGGTGTCCACAATGCAAGCTAAAGGTGCTGTACATGAAATGCTGCCCCTCTTGAGGCCATCTCAGAGCTGTTAGGCCAGAAATTCAAATTGATGTCCCAAATAGGAAGCTGTGACTGTGACCATCAACCCGGCAGAATCATTTTGCCCTCCGGAAATATATTTCTCTTGCCTCACATTAAAAAGGCTTTGTTTCTGCATGAGAGAGTATTTTTAGAGACTTCGAAAAAAAACCATTCTCTGGCTCAAAACCTCGAAAATAACCCCGAAACACGTATATATACCCGGTTTTATTAAAACCGCCATCTGACCGCCATACGACAGCTTGGCGGTGCATTCAAGTGTGCAAATGGGTGCCCCTGACTGCCAGGCATCCAAAACCACACTCAAATTCAACTCCTGCCACTGATTTTCAACACAATTGTGGAGCAGAACCTAAATCTGCACTGGCAGGGATGCAATTCAAAAATGTCTGGAAAATATTTCGGGCTTTTCATCACTATTGACACTGAATTTACTGTATCTTTGCTTTTGAACTTTTCACTTGAATCTCGGTGATTGGCTGAGTTGTCCTGACGAAAAAAAAGATTAACACAAACTATCACCTTTCTTTCAAGTTTTTCACTTTGATTCTAACTGGGGAAAATGGTAAAAAAGTTTTGAATTTTTCACCTCTTTACACTGGTTGAACATTTCAAATTTTTCAGTGAAAAAATGGATGAATTTTGTTTTGAATATTACACCAAGTTTTCACTGAGAAAGGTGGTGAAAAACTTGCAACATTTTAGTGAATTATTTGAAATGTTTCAAGTTTTTCACAACTTTTGGACCTAAATTCAAATAATTCACCAGAATGTTTCAAGTTTTTCACCAACTTTTTCAGTGAAACCTTGGTGTAATATTCAAAACAAAATTCATCCATTTTTTTACTGAAAAACTTGAGATGTTCAACCAGTGTTATGAGGCAGGAAATGTGCTAGAAATGTGAAATATTCATGATGAAAATCTTCTAAAAGAAACTATCAATTTTATTTCAAGTTTTTCACTTTCATTCTAACTTGGAAAAGTGGTAAGAAACTTTTGAATTTTTCACCAACTTTTGCAGCAAGAAATGTTCTGTAAAATCCGAAACATTATTGATGAAAATCTTCTAAAAGAAACTATCAATTTTATTTCAAGTTTTTCACTTTCATTCCAACTTGGAAAAGTGGTAAGAAACTTTTGAATTTTTCACCCACTTTTGCAGTGAAAAATTGATGTAAAACTTTAAATATTTTTCACCAGTTTTAGCAGTCAAAAACTCGAAATGTTCATCCAGTGTCAGTCTCGAGTACTTGTGTTGATGAAAACCAACCTATGCCTGTATCAATCTAGTTTAGGATGAAAATGAACTGGTAAGACTGTTCCTTTGAAAGTCGGTCGTAGTACAAGATTATCAAAGCCATAGTATAGTATATAAGGAGTATGAAAAGATTGATGTTTGAATGGCTGCTAATGCTGCAGGTGGAGAGTCGACCGTATGTATTCGCGCAACGATGACTGAAATCCGTTGAAGTCTTTCAAACTGCGCTTGATGGGAAACATGTGCTGTGGAAATGGTGTGATTGACGGTATCAATTGTAACGGAATGGTTCATCGTTTTTCCCTCTTTCCCTCACCTTTCCCCTCCTCTCCCCCTGCCAAAGGTCTCATTATGTCTCTGTCTTCATCCCTCCTGCCCTCAACTTGTCCTAGATGGTGTCAACACAGCCTGTATGCCTCAAGACCAATCCTCCATGTCCTCTCCCTGGCCGGTTGTTCCACTTCTCAAGCCCCCTGGCCATGTCTCTGCGTCCCTTCAAGCCTTCCTCAAGCCCTCTCCAAGCCTTCAAGACTCTTCAAGACTTCCTAGCCCTCGCACTCGGTCTGCCTCAAGTCCTTGCCCAGAGGTCTGCTTGTAACCATCATTTCTGTCGTGCACTGAAAATGGTGACGCTTGTGCCCTCCGAGTCTCGACATCCATACCAGTGTGTGTTATCATCCATACGTTCTCACGCTTCAGTCAGCGCCGGGCTCCAGATGGTCATTCCTGTGCTTCAGTGTCTCGTCTGTGGACGTTGTTGGGAGCTGGGCCTTGCAAACCGTTATTATGTGTCAAGTGTAGTACCGTTTGTTTATAATTAACATTCTGCACTATTAATCCATATATTTCCTCTTGAATCCAACCTATAAATGACCAGCGAATCAAACTGCAGGACGGGTTATTTTGTACTGATTTTCACTGAAATGCAACCTATACATCAGGGGAAAGTCAATCATGTACAGGTTACACATAGGTTGATGGTATCGACCTGCCCTAGGTTGGAAATGCAGCGGGATTGCAGCAGAATGTGTAGGATAAAAATGACACTTTTAGAATGCATTTCAACCTATGAGAAGCAACCTATGAATACACATATTTCAACATACCTCTGGTGAAATCCAACGCATACTGAGCTGATCATTATACTAAGACAGGTTGATTTCTAGGTTGATATTCAACCTGCAGAGCCCTCCCAGAGGCAAATTAACCACTCTATACTCGGAAATGTTGGAAAGCCACCTTCCACAACCATGTTAGAGCTGTTTGGATGGAAACACAACTTGGTGTCCAAAATTCCTGGTACCGATTAGGTATCCAGGTCTCCGACGAGAATGCTCCATTTTTCACGATCATGATGGAACATCGGTCCAACCGCCTCAAAATAAATAAATCAAATATTCAAATAAATAAATAAAGTTGATGGCATCCAATATCCAGCACTCTGCTCTCAAAAGCTCGGTTTCAGGACTTCTTCATTCCTCTTGCTCAGTCAAACAATAAGCTTCCAGTTGCTCATTGTGGTCAGAGGGTAGTAGAACCAAGGTTGAAAGGATAATTCTTTCTTCTCAAACTCTGTAAGTATGCCATTTCTTCAGAAGACTTCAACCAGATATGTTCGGCATTCTGAAAATTGAGGTTCAACCCTGTTAACCAATTGGTATGTATCTGGGTCCAGCGGCTCAATGTGAGCTGGTTGACACGCAAGTGTCGACCGAGCGAACTTTGAGCCATGAATTGGAGCAATAGGGGCAGTCAGAGCAGAGGATTACGGGAGGATTATGGAGGGATTCTGACAGGATTATGGATATATTAAACCTCCATAATCGCTCATAATCGTTGCATAATCGCGCTCAATTCTGACCGCCCCAAGGATTTGAGGATTATGCTTGGATTATGGTCCAAGGATTATGTGCGTGTGTCACAATCAAAGACACAATCTCGTCCAACTATGCTAAGATAGTGGATTGGGGAGTGAGATGTAGAGTGCTTCGAGAAATGAATCGAATAAAAGACTAAAGGATACAGGCGAATATACTACTCTACTTATACTGTTCTTTCAACCGTGAGAGTATCTACGCTATATGAATACCTTGTGTACTAGGTGTGTAAAACCATCCCTTTGCAACATGTATGCTATGTCATGTCCTCGTCATGGTGACGTCATGTCTACCATGTGTTTTCCATGTGTCCGATATCTAGTCTTCCTTCAGTGCTATCTTATCCACGGGCGCTTCGTTAGGCGTCTCCAAGATAGGCGTTGGAACGATAAGATTGGTATCTAATCGTGACATTACCCCCCCTCTAGAATCAACGTCCTCGTTGATGGCTACGAAGGTGTTGGTTTCAGGGATAAATAATTTCTTCGTCGAGTATTGTTGCGACTCCTCGCGACATTTATATCTTTTGATTAAATAATCCCAATGTCCCTTCGGGAATACCGGCAATGCTCGGATTTTTATGCCGTGATCCTGGTTGTACTTGTTTAGGATCTTCTTCGCATGCGTGATGTTTCGTCTAGGCTCCCACGTCCTGTCCGCTAGCGGATAATCTTTCCATTTAATTAAATATTGGAAGCCTTTTCCTCGCTTGCGATGCTTCAATATCTCCTCCACCTCGTACTCCTTGTGACCGCTCACTATCTGTGGAGCAGGTCGTTCCTCTCTCCGGTGCGCCGGCGGCTCCACATACGGCGTCAAGAGCTTCTCGTTGAAGACCGGATGTGACTTGTCCGTCTCCGGAAGTCTCAACTTCCATGCCGCTGCCCCGACCTTCTCCATGACCTCATACGGCCCCAGCCGTAGGTCATCCAACTTCTTCGTGGGTCGGTCCGTGGTGATGTCTTTGCCCTCGAGCCAGACCTTGTCCCCGACTTTAAATACTGGTGCATCACGCCGGTGTGCGTCATAATATTTTTTCATTGTTTTCTTTGTTTTCTCCAGCGCAGCTGCCGCCTCGTCACGGATCTTTTTCATTTTCTCGGCAAAGTCGTTTGCAGCCTCGTTGCGCGACTCAACTGCGTTTCAATCCCTTTCCAAGGGTGCATTCCGGTGTTTATAAAGAATGGCGACATGCTCGTCGACGAGCTTGTCTTATCGTTATGCGTGAACTCGGCCAGAGCGAGCCATTCCGCCCAGTCTGACTGGCGATAGTTTACATAAATCCGGAGATATTTCTCGATCTCCTGATTCATCCGTTCGGTCTGGCCGTCGGTGATCGGGTGAAATGCCGTACTCGGGTTCATCTCAATGCCGAGGAGCCGGTTGAGCTCCTTCATGAAACCAGAGACATAGCGCGTGTCTCGGTCCGAGATGATCTTGCGAGGTACCCCATGATATCTAATCACACGGTCCCGGGTCAACCGGGCAACACCCTCGGAGGTCAACTCCATATTTACTGGTTCGCAATGGATCATCTTCGAGAATGTATCCACCCAGACCTGGATAGCATTAAAGCCATTGCTGACTGGCAGCGGTCCGATGAGATCCATAGATATGATCTGCCAGGGGCCCTCAGCAATCTCGTGCGGGTTGAGTTTTCCCTGTTTATACCGATGCACCCTGGTGCGTTGGCATGGCTCGCATGCCCCGCAATATATCCCGACTTGGTTGCCGAGCCGTGGCCACCAATAATTACGTTCAATCATCTCCTGTGTTCGATTCGGACCGGGATGTCCCTCTAGAACATTATCGTGGTGTAACCCGATAATCCGATCTCGCAACTCCTGGTTGTGCGGCACATAGATGAGTCCATTATAATAGATAACATCATCGATCTTCTCCCATCCAGGGAGCTTTTGTTGAAGCGCCAGCTTCACACTTTTGTCAATCTTTTTCTCAGCTTTGATCTGTGACATGATCTCGGCTTCCGGTCCTTCCAGCGTGATCTCCTGAGATCGGAAATATTCGGGTTTGAGAAGAATGATATTCTCGTTATCGTTCTTCCCTTGGTCATGATCCGCCCGACGAGATAATAAATCAGCTTTCTTGTTTAGGGCCCCGGGCCGGTGAGAAAGCGTAAAGTCATACTCGGATAGTTCGACTATCCATCGCGCTTGCCTCCGATTGACTTTCTGAGGACTTTTAAAATACTGCAGGTTTTGATGATCTGTCCAGATCTCAAAAGTCTCCTGCGCTCCCATCAAGAGAGATCTCCACTCCTCCAGTGCGAGCATAATCGCGAGCATCTCTTTGTCGTAGATCTCGTAATTCCGCTCTGTCTCGTTCAATCCATGGGACTGAAACGCCACCGGGCGCCACCCCCCCTCTTGCTCCTGTTCGAGCACAGCTCCCGTCGCTCCTTCCGACGCATCCGCCTCGACTCGGAATTTCCCATGATCCGTGGGAAGTGCCAGCACTACGTCATCCGCAATCCGATCCTTCAGCTTCTGGAAGGCGGCCTTCTGCTCTTCTCCCCAGGAGAAGCCTTCTTTCCCTGTCAGCCGTGTGAGAGGCTTAGCCACCTCACTATATCCTCGCACGAATCGTCGATAGAAGTTTGTGAACCCCAAGAACGCCTGGACTTGTTTGAGGTTTTTCGGCTCCGGCCACTCGGTGATCCCCCGGATCTTCACAGGGTCCATTCTCATGGAATTGTGGCCAATAATTACTCCGAGGTACTCGACCTCGGTGCGCTCGAATTCGCATTTCTGCGGTTTTAAATATAATTGGTTCTTCTCGAGTATATCCAATACTCTTTTTACGATTAATCGGTGTTCCGCCAGGGACTCCGTGAAGATAAGAATATCATCGAGGTAGACAATGACTTTTCCTTCGTTGATCAACTCGCGAAGGATATCGTTCATCATTGTCTGGAAAGTGGCCGGCGAATTTGTCAAGCCAAAGAACATCACAAGCGGCTCGAACAAGCCGCGGTTGGTTCTGAATGCCGCCTTCCATTTGTCTCCCTCTTTGATCCGAATATTATTATATCCCCAACGAATATCTAGCTTCGTGAAGATCTTCGCGCCTCGGAGTTTATTTACGAGCTCCGAGATCAACGGCAGTGGATAACGATTCTTGATTGTCATCTCATTGAGCTTCCGATAATCCTGTACCGGCCGAAGGCTTCCATCCTTCTTTTTGACGAAGAAGAACGCTGAAGCCATAGGTGACTTTGACGGTCTAATACGTCCGCTCTTCAAGTTCTCCTCTAGGAACTTGGTCAACTCTCCCTGCTCCGTCTGCGACAACGGGTAGATCTTGCAATCAACTGCTTTGGAGTCTGGCTTCAATTCGATCGCATGATCCCACGGCCTCTTTTCCGGCATTCGGTCAAATGACTCCTTTGCGAACACCTTGATGTATTCGCGATAATGCTCCGGAACCGCGTCCTCCGTCATCTTCTCTCTATCTCTGCCTGCCTCCTCCGCCATCTGCTGTGCCTGCGTCCCTTTGACACGCAGATCTATATGCTCTGCGAAATCAACCATCAAGATTGACTCGCCCTCCTCGAGCGCTTCCTCTGGCTTCCAGCCCTCCATTGTCTCGGTGCCCTGCATGTTGCACTCTGGCGGGCATCGACTAAAGGTGATTTTCTGGGACCTCCAGTCGATCTCGGGGTTGTGTTTGAACAACCAGTCGTATCCGATAAACACGCGAGCCTTCCCGAGGTTCGTGACCAAGAACTTCACTCGTTCCCGGTGGAGTCCAACTCCCATAATTAACTCTGTGTAATGCGTGATCCGTCCTCCAAGGTTCTCGGATCCATCCGCATTGCGTGCGACAATTTTCTGATCAAGCTCCCGGAGCTCGAAGTTTTCTGCTTGGGCATACGCCCGATCGATACACGTGGTAGTGCACCCGTTATCCAACAACGCCTTGATTCGGCGTGTCTTCCCTGTCTCCGGAGACATGAGTTCAACTGAAACCAGCATCTCGTGCTGTTTTCGCTGCTTCTGGAACTCCCTGAGTTCCTTCGCTAAAAGATCATCGGTGATCCCCATCGCGCGCCGTGCAAGCCACCTGGCTGCCTCCTGCTTCTTGAGTCCAAATGGAACTCGTGTTCGTTTTGGCGCTTCCTCCACCACTGTGGATTGAGCCATCGCGGCATCGCCGCCCTTTTCGTCCGCACTATTTTTCTCACTGGTTTGGGTTCCAGGGGCCTTTTTAAATACACTCCATCGCTTATTTGCTTCGTCCATTTGGCGGTTTTTAATATTACGAATGCGATTCTGATTCTCCATGATACGTATTTGTTTTTTCTGTTTATCTACATCCTCTACTATATTGTCCTGTGTACGTAGAGCGGTGCGTTGTTTTACATAGTTTATGAAATCGTCCTTGTTCTCAGTCGGTTCCACCTCGAGCGGAACATATTTATTCATAGGGGTGGGGGGCGCCGATTCGGCCTTGATCGGGGCCCTCCTTAAAAATCCTGGCCATATCTGGCCCGTGCCTGCTCGAAGAGGAATTTAAAGTCCTCCTTCGAAATCTCGTCAGTCCGCAATGCGCGGACATTGATCTTTCCACGCTCCCGGCGTGGCTTTGGGCACTCGCGTGCCATGTGGCCCTCCTCGCCACAATTGTAACACTTGAAGGGTTGCCCCTTCGTCTTCGAAGCATCAACGTCCATTGGGGCCGTTTCCCCAGGCGCGAGCTTCTTTGCCAGATTTGGCGCGGTTCCCCGGTAATTACCGCTGGGGGCGGGTGGTGTCGACTTCGCAGGGACCCAAAAAGGGGTCCCGCCGACCTTCGGCTGCTGCGCCTTGCGCAGTTTCTGCCTCTCCAGGATGCGACTGATGGTCATCATCCTTTTCTTCATTCCGGCGTAACTCTCCGGAATCTCTATACCCCCGGCATAGAGCTGCGAGCGAACCTCCTCGTTGACGAGGTTCTCAATGTTCTCGCACAGGAACTGATCGTTGTTCCCGAGTGCGTCGTACGGGTCGTAACCCGCCTCCTCTGCATTCAACTCGAATGCCTGAATGAAGTCCGCCAGAGCGGTCTTCCCTTGCCTCGTCGTCGTGAGGCGAATGTACGCTGTCTGGCGCACATTGTGGTCTTTGAACGTCTTCCCAAGATCGTTCAAGAATTTCGCGAAGGAGTACCCCTCGGGCAACTCCTCATCCTCGTCGAGGACTCGCTTGCGCCAATTACGGACCCAGTTGGAAGCTGGGCTGGGCGCGCCGTCTTTGCTGCCTAGCAGCGAAATGGTGAAGGCGATCTTCGTCTTCGGGGAGCCAAACTCTGCTCCATATGCCCAAATATAATTTTTAAGGGCGTCGTTCCAAGTATCCCACTTGGATTTGTCGTTCCCGTCGAAATGCGGCGGGAGGGATGCGAGGGTGATCTTCGAGGAGAAAGCCCTTGGTGCATACGTCCCAGTGTGAGGTTCTGGGTCGTCCATTTGCATACTCGGAACGGGGGATGTGGATCGGCTGTGTCCCGGGGATACGGCTTGGGACATAGAGGTGAAGGTCGGGAAGGAAAGGTAGAGGTGAGTGGCGGGAGATGGTGAGGAGGATAGCGCAATAGGCGCGGGTAGTAGTAACGGTGGTGGGGGTGAAGGCGGGGTCGATGTGGACTCCGAGGAGTCAGTCGAGGGTGCGCGAAACGTCGCGACTTGTCTTGGTCCGCACGAAGCGGTTGGTGGGGTCAAAGAAAGGCTTTTGCAAACAGAACTACCCCGGGTCTTCTACGACACACCCGACGATAGCGAGATAGCCCTCTCCGAGGATTAGGCTAGTCTCCTACGACTGCTATTGTGCTGGACGGTCTCAACGTTTCCCGTTGCACAGCGTCTGTCTGTTTCGAGAGTGGCCCTCCTTGGTTGTCGCTGCAATTGTTTAGACTCGCTGTGAACGAGGTAGGAAGTCGGCGGGTGGGGAATAGGGGAATGGATCTTCAATTACGAGAGTCCAGATGAGAAGAGTAAGAGACACGCAAGAAGTGCGCGAAGTGGAAGTGGGTGGGGGAGAAAGGGAAAGGAGGTCGGAGTATGGCGGTACGGGTGGTATGAAGGGTAGTCTTTTATTATGTCACAATCAAAGACACAATCTCGTCCAACTATGCTAAGATAGTGGATTGGGGAGTGAGATGTAGAGTGCTTCGAGAAATGAATCGAATAAAAGACTAAAGGATACAGGCGAATATACTACTCTACTTATACTGTTCTTTCAACCGTGAGAGTATCTACGCTATATGAATACCTTGTGTACTAGGTGTGTAAAACCATCCCTTTGCAACATGTATGCTATGTCATGTCCTCGTCATGGTGACGTCATGTCTACCATGTGTTTTCCATGTGTCCGATATCTAGTCTTCCTTCAGTGCTATCTTATCCACGGGCGCTTCGTTAGGCGTCTCCAAGATAGGTGTTGGAACGATAAGATTGGTATCTAATCGTGACAGCGTGAGATTAATCCTCCAAAGCCATAATCCTCCCATAATCCTTAATCCTTTCTTAAACGCCTCCGGAGGCGCTTTGAGGATTATGAGCGATTATGGATTATGGAGGATTCTCCCACGCTCTAATAAATCGAGAATCCTTCCAGAATCCTCCGGCATAATCCTCCTATAATCCCTTACTCTGACTGCCCCTAATGAGTAATCAATTCCACCAGGTCCTCTTTACATATGGGTAAATAATTCAAGTTCTATAGTTCCAGCTCTGGAAGTAGGTACCAGGGGTGCCTGGAGGGCCTTAGTATAAGAAGCTGTGGCTGTGAGCTTCAGCCCTGTAAGTAGAAATAATTCCCCTCCCAAAAACATATTTCTCTCACCTCAAGCTAAAAGGTTTTGTTTGTACACGAGAGAATGTTTTTACAGAGACTTTGAAAAAAATGTTCTCATGTGCAAAATATCGAAAATAACACGGAAACACGTGTTTTTATACCCGTTTGATTAAAACCGCCATCTGACCACCATACGCTGGAAGTTTTTCAAAAACAAAATAAAGGGTGTGCCACTGGATGAACATTTCAGATTTTTGACTTAAAAATTTGATGAAAACTAATTTGAATTTTACACCAATTTTTCAGTGGAAAATGGGTGGAAAATTTAAAATTTGATGAAAATTTTGATTTTGACACTGGATGAACATTTTGGATTTCTGACTGAAAAATTTGGTGAAATGAATTTTACACCAATTTTTTAGTGTAAAATGGAAAAACTTGAAACCTTTTGATGAAAATTTTCATTCTGAGTGCTGAAAAACCGAAATATCTCAAAATATCTACCAAAAAGTTTCAAATTTTTCACTCATAAAATTGCTGCAAAACTCAAAATAATTTTCACCAATTTTTTCAATCAAAAATCCGAAATGTTCAACCAGTGTGCCCGGGCTTGAACTGGGGTAGGCCCCCAATAGCAGCCAATAGCCCAGTCCGATTCCAGGCACACGGGGAAAAGATAGGTACCTGGCCATGTGGAAACGTTATCAAAACTCATGGTTTTGGTGGAACACGTGTGCATCCCATCAAGTCTCCGATTACCCTGCAGCTTGGTACGGCGGGGAGTAGATCCAAGATTAACCATGGCACTGTGGCTGAGGTTAAATATGCGAAGATCCAGTCAGAGGAGTATATGGATATTGTGAATCTGGATCGTTTCAATGCCATTATTGGCACTAAGTATATGCGGAAGCATGGAATACAGCTCGACTTCAAATACGATACAGTCCGTGTCAAGGGTAAGAGGTCGTCCACACTGACTATGGCAGAAGAGTCATCAGAAATCAAACAGAGAAATGCCGCCAGAAGGCTGTCGAAGAACGAGTGACTCCACAGGCGGGTGTGCATGGACCCGCCCTGGCGAAGACCAAGGACGGGACGGCGGATGGTAGTGAGGCGAGCAGTAGGGTGTCACAGAAGGCGCAACCAGCGAGTAGTAAGAGGGCGACCAGGATTGGTCATGTTACGGTTGAGGAGGTTGACAATGAGGAAGATGAGGAAGAGTTTTATGAATCACGTCAAGCGGGAGGAGCTCCCATAGCTCTGGAGGACCTGGGGTCAATTGTTGATACCCATGGGGTGGAACACGGGGAGTGGCTGCAAGAGTTTTCGAGGCAGCGGTACACCAAGTATCATCAGCATTCAACCACCTCCAATCCGAAGCGGCCGATGACCGAGTATTATCGGCAGATGGCCGTGGAGCCTGAAGTAGTGAAGGTGAAGCTTCCAGGGGAGATTACAGAGGAATTTAAAAAGGTGTTTCAAAAAGCGATGGAAGTTCACATAGAGGAGATTAAGAAAGGGAAGGTCACATTGACAGAAGAGGACATTCCTCAGTTACAGTAGCGGTAGATGGAGATTGGGAAGGATATTATGTCTGGAGTGCCCGAACGAATGCCGCCAATGCGGGAAATTAATCACAGGATACCATTGATTGACGAGGACAAGGTGTACAACTACCATTTACTGCAATGCCCGGACTCCATGAAGGAGCAGCTAATTGAGAAGATCGATTGATATGTGCGAGCGGGATGGTGGAGAGCTGTCCAGACGAATCAGGCAGCACCAATGCTTTGCATCCCTAAGAAAACAGGGCTGTTGAGAACTGCGATCAATTGCCAGAAACGGAACGAAAATACACACAAGGATGTTACGCCATTTCCAGACCAGGACCAGATAAGGATGGACTGTGGCCGGGCGAAGTACCGATCCAAGCTTGATATGTCAGATGCATATGAGCAGATCCATATCGTGGCCAAGGATGTATGGAAGACGGTGTTTACAACGGTCTACGGAACATATATCAGTCATACCATGCAAATTGGAGATTGTAACACACCTGCAACGTTCCAGCACATTATGACGATGGTATTCCAGGAATTCATCAGGCGATTCGTCCATGTCTATCTTGATGATATCTTCATTTACTCCGACTCTATTGAAGAGCACAAGATGCATCTGGGCCAGGTATTCGATACCCCAAGGAAGAATGAGTTTGATTTGAAGAAAGAGAAATGTGATCTATACTCAAAGCAATTGGACTGCCTGGGCCATATGATCAACGACCAAGGGCTTCACGCCAATGTGGACAAGCTTCAGAAAATTTGTGAATGGCGGACACCTCGAAACTATTTAGACATACAACGGTTCCTCGGGTTGGTCCAGTATTTGTCCCAATTTCTGGAAGATATTACGGCGTTCACAGGACCGTTAGCCGCAATGACGTGTAACGGGAACTCATTTGCCTGGCGACCAATCCATCAGACTTGTTTTGAGAACATCAAGCAGGCCTGCTGCAAGACGCCAGTACTCAAGCCGATCGACCTGCGATTGGACGAGCCAATTTGGATTATCTGTGACGGATCGACATCAGGCGTGGGAGCGATGTATGGGCAAGGAAAAACATGGCAAACATGCCAGCCAGCGGGATTCATGTCGAAGAAGTTCACGGCGGCCCAGCACAATTATCGGGTATATGAGCTCGAGACATTGGTGATTCTAGAAGCATTTCTAAAATGGGAAGACAAGTTAGTGGGATATTGTTGTCATGTGGTGACCGACCATAAAGCGCTCGAGTTTTTCATGATGCAGAAGTCGCTCAACAGCTGGCAAGTCCGGAGGATGGAATACATGTCAAAGTTTGATTTCGATATTTGGTATATCAAGGGCGAGTTGAACAAGACGGCCGACTGTTTGTTGCAATAGAGAACTTGCGCAACAGCCATTGGAACCATCTCGTGGCTTTTTGGCAGTGCGCAAGTGAATGGCTCCACGGCCAAAATATGACATCAATGGCTTCATATGGCTCTGTGGAGCCATTCGCCTGCCAATTCTGTGCACTGCCGAGAAGCCATCAGATGGCTCCAATGGCTTTTGCGCAACCTCGCTAATATCATGAGAATGATACATGGGAGGATGTGCACGAACCCCACGAGTTTGTAACCGCGGACATCAGACTCGATCGCGAGTTAAATGATTTGCCGGAGGACTGCATTGAGGAGTTAGAAGCTGTGAAGGAGGACGAGCTGTTAAACGTGCTTCGGCGTAGTTCGAGGCTTCAGAATAAGGAGGAACCCGGGACACAGAGGTGGCCGCACTTGACACCGTGGCAGAACCAGCACGTGTTCAAGAGCAGGAGAAGGAAGCGGAGCCCATGGAGGACCCGACAATATTTCACTCGTGAAAGCGGACGGATGTGTTGGCGGACCTGCCCATTTTGGAGGATGAACTGATTGTAGCTGTGCGAAAAGGGTATGAGAACAATACGTTCTTTGCAAAGATCATAGACAAACCTGGGGATTTCAAAATGTTTATGCACTGAGAAGGTCTCGTTTATATGCAGAAACGTGGCGGAGAGGAGGTACTCTGCGTGCCACATGCAATGATGGGGGAGCAGTCCATATGGGGTAGAATTGTTGATCAGGCACACATTGCCTTGGGGCATTTCAGAGCGCAACAAACGGGAGATTACTTGCAGCGTTGGTACTGGTGGCCAAGCGTATCACGAGAAACGCGGAAATTCTGCGACAGTTGTGTGGTATGCCAGGCCAGTAAGCCGGACATACAAATGTCAGTGGGGAAGCTACACTCGATGCCAATACCCACGAAACCCTGGGAGTCGATATCCATGGACTTCGTGGGACCGTTTCCAAAGTCAGCAGGGTGCGACTATCTCTGGGTCGTCATGTGTCAATTAACGACCAATGTTCATCTCATACCCATAAATGTGACCACCAAAGCCATCAATCTGTGAAGGATTTTCATTCGGGAGATTGTACGGTTACACGGCTTGCCTAAGACAATTGTGTCTGATCATGATTCAAAATTTACATCGGCCTGGTGGCGGGAGGTACATCGACTCCTTGGTGCTAAGTTGTTGATGTCGACCGTGTTCCACCCTCAGACAGATGGGGCGACAGAGCAGGTGAACTGATCTATCGGGCAGATGTTGCGGTCAATGGTAGCTCCCGACCAAAAGGATTGGGTGGAAAAGATACCTCTGGTGGAGTTTGCGATTAATGCAAGTATTAGTGCCACCACGGGATTCACTCCATTTTAGTTGGTTGGGGGATATATGCCGTCTGTGTTACGGGAGTTTGCTTTGGGCACAAAGGCTCCTAAAGGCGTGAAGGAGTTCACAGAGCAAGCACTACTCAACTTGGTGGAGGCGCACAATGCGCTGATTACGGCCCGAGTGTTTCAGACGGTGCAGGCCAATAACCATTGTCGTGATGATCCCGTTATCAAGGCTGGAGAATTGGTATATTTATCCACAAAAAACCTGGCCTTGCCAAAGGGACAGGCAGGGAAATTGATCCCAAAATTTGTGGGGCCGTATAGGGTTCAGAAGGTGCTTCCTCACTGCTCCAATTATGAGTTGGAGCTGCCTGAAGCGTTGGCATCTCAGAGGATTCACAACAGATTTCACGTCAGCTTACTGCGCCCGTATGTTCCCAACTGCGACAACGTGTTCCCTAAGCGAGATCAGCCCGGCCCGTATGATTTTGGAGCCCCTGCGGACGACAAATGGCAAGTCGACACCATTATTGCACATCAATGGGTCAATAACACAGTGGAGTTCCACATGAAGTGGACTCAGGGCGACACAACGTGGGAGAAGTTTGGCTCCGTAAAACTGCCTAGCGCATTGGACGACTATTTTGCATTGCACGGAGTGACGAAGTGGCAAAAGTTATGGAAGAGGATGGATGTGTGAGCCGCATGGGGCGAAAAAGGGCACGTGGCGCCGCTTCTGGAATTGAATCCACGGAAACATGGCCAGCAGCAAAACACGAGGCAGCTGTGAAGGGGAATCACCTAGATAAAGAGGGTGATTAGATTGTTGGTATGGGAACACATCGAGGCGCCTGTGGCTGCTTTCTCCCTCCATAGCATCCATAGACACTGCATCCATACCTCTGCCCGAAGACGAACCTATGGGTCCCACGATCAACATACCTGGTGATAAGCCGTGAATTGCTCAACACGTGTAACCACGCATTTTGCAACTTTTAAGGCATTTACGCGCATCAGGGAGTTGGCATTAAGCTCCGAGATGGCCGACTTAGGCATAACTGCGAAGGAACACTAAAGGCAACAGTTTGATGATACTTAAGCCTTTGCGGGTTTTAGGTTCATTAGGGCTTTAGCCTGTTTATACACCAACTTAGGTCCAGTCTCACTGGATTTAGTCACAGCAGAGCCGAATATCATACAGGAGACATACTATCCACCTTAGTGATTTTAGTATCAGACGAAGGGAGTCAGAACACGTCGAAGAAGCCATTATTTGGTTGCCTTTGTACTAAATCTGAAGACGTGTTGGACCATGTGACTAAAAGACACATGATTTAGCGGGGTCCTGACTTAGGAAACAGACACGTCAGTGTCGTATAGGGGCTAAATCCCAAGACACCTGGTGCAACTCTGCCAGTTTTGCTAAAGTCCTAGGCAAACTTGGTACCTACAGGAAGCTATGGTTAATCCCTGGCGTCCTGTGAGTATTGCAAGTGCAGGCAACTTAATCCTGGAGCTTTAGAGAGTAATCCCTCTCAACAGGAGGGATGACTCCCAGTCTCCTCAGTGATCGAATTACCTGTCCAACGTGTCTGATTAGTATCTAGGCACTACGCCAAGCAGACATATAGGGCTATGATCATCCAATAGCATAAATATGAAGTGTACACCTGATACCAGGATTGCTGGCTGACTCGATTGTATTTAGCCGTCTAGCACAGTAATCTCGTCGTTGTAAGCACCAATGTAACAGTATATAAGGAGGGGCATTTGGTGGTTGTAGGGCACTGATTTATACCTAGCTAGTAGGAAGCAATCACGCTCCTACATCCAGGGTATCGTTTAGGCTCAACTTCTGTTCAAACCCTTAAACAAGGTTTCTACTAGAATTTGATATCTTTTGGTTTCGATTTGTGTGTGTGATTGAGTCTTAAGGAACACGGAGCTACTAGAACACGGAGTTACGTGCCTACGGGACACAGAACACGGGGTTACGCGCCTTAGGGACACAGAACACGGAGTTACGCGCCTTCGGGACACTTAGGGTCTAAGCCGCCCACCACCAGGTCTAAACAGCCTACCCACCGGGTCTAAACAGCCCACACCCAATTGCCGGTTTTTACCGTTACGCTCTATAGCTTTGGAAGCTCTAAATCCAACCAAACCTTTGTGGGACCTTTTGCTCGGCTTTAAGTCAAACAATTCTTACTAAATCCAAACTCTTGTATTCCCTGTTGAGCCATTAGCTCCTTGGCCTATTATAAACAAGATATTCTCTCTTCTGGTATCCTCTTAGCACGTACCCTCGTCCTAAAAGGCAATCTACTCGTCAGAGTTATCTAGCGTCGTTGAGGGGTGTTTTGTGTTCTGGATTCAACTTGTCGTTGATTTGGGTTTAGTTGACAAGGCTCATTTTGTGAGGATTGTCATCGACTCAGTCATTCGCCTTGGAGGGATTTGAGCATTTTAGCATTTGCAGTGTTAGAGCCTGAGCCACCGTTTCACCGGGCTATCAAACAATGATATGCGGGTTGATCCATATGAGATGGTGGACTGGAGTGAGGAGCCAATTGATGGCGTGGAGGTCGAGAGAATACGGAACGCTCAAGCGGGAGAGATGGGTATGCCTGGTAACACGGAGATTACTCGGGTGAGTACGCTCGGGGGAGAGGTTAGCGGCAATAATGGTGGATTGATGGCGGCGCAGGATATTGGGTTCAGTGAATTGACGCTAGAGGATCTGCAGACGAAGTATCAGATACTAGAGATGCAGTATCAGACTGCGGTGAATATGGAACATATAACGAAGCATGATAAGCTGAAGGCCGAAGGAAGAGTGTGCAAGCTTAGCGCAGAAGTAACACGCTTGCAGCGGCGTGTAGATCGGCTTCAGCTGGTACAGCATTCGCTCGACAATCTCATGAAAGTGGAGCAAGAACGAGACAAGGCAGTGCGACAGAGTCTGAAACTCGAGAAGGAACACGACGAGGCTCGGCGACTGAGCCAGAACGCGGTGAAGGAGTTGACGGTTATGCAGGAGCAGCATTCAGAGCTTCAGCACGATCTGGCAGGAGTGCAAGCGTGCATACAAGGGGTGCAGGAGAAGCGCAGCAAGGTGCAGAGACATGAATCCTGCGCGCAGGCGGAGCATGAACAAACAAAGGACGTGTTAGAAGAGGCGCAAGATCATGAGGATCGACTCGTGAGGCACCTGGCGTTGATGCGATTAAAGGTGGATCAGCTTGGAGAGGAGGTGGATCGGCTGAAGAACGATGTTGCGGTGTTGTCAGAGAACGCAGAGGGACACCAGGTGAAGCGGCCGAGAACAGAGGAAGGGTACAAGCCTCCTGGCCCTGCAGCGGGCTTCACGTCCATCGGCCAGGATACAGAGATGATGTCTGTCAAACGGATGGGATCACCAAGGACAGACATTGTGTCTGGTCAAGATCGAGCAACGACTGGCCCTAAGGTGGATAGTCAATTAGGTAGCATCGTGAAAAGCGGCTCGATACCCACGGGACCACGAGCTCACCCACTGGACCGCAAGCACAAACCGGCGGGCCAATGACAGTTATATCGACAAAGGTGACATGTCTTAGTATGGGACCAAAATCCTTGATTGAACAGTATGTGTTTGAGCGCCCCCCGGCCAACCGAGTGGCACAGCACAATGTCGACACTTGAGGATTTCCAAAGGACATTGAGACGTGGAACTGAATGCACGAGTTACAACTATCCAGGTTACACTATGTGTATGCACACAAGCTACGTTGCATGGCCGTCTATCTGGTTACCGTTCCACCCGCCAAACGAACTCCACTCGAACAGCATGCTGTTGCCAACTATATTTTGCCGGACTGGCACACTGATGTCAGCATCACGGTGTTTTCAACGCACACAGCAAATAACCAGACAATTGCGAGGTTCAGCAAGTGCAGCGTGTTACATATGGAGCGATACAATGCACCAGTGTACGCGGTGATTATACAGTACCGCAACCAGCGCGTTTGGGGGTGCGACTTTGCAGACAATTGTCAAACAGTGGATATGCGACTGGCGCAAAGCGCGCATCTGTTTAAAATGGCATTGTTACGCCGAGCGCATGGTGTTGAAGACTCTCCGGTCAACATTCAGCTACGGTTCGAGTTGGAGAAGGAGCTGTTGAAGTTGATGTCAATTCCAGGATTATACGCTCAGCTATTGACAGAATACAAAGTCGCACCGGCCAATCACCTAAACCCAACATACTGGCCCTCAACCATGGGTGCTAATTTGGTTGAGTGGCGCGCCGTCGTGCTGCAGTTGGCCCCTTGGGGTGTGACTACGGTGATGATCGATGATTCCTATGCGTTTGGGCAGGAGTGGCTGCAGGATACAATGATTAGTGTGGGTAAATTGCTGCCGCTCTAGACAACAGAATGCGCTGAAGAGATATTGAATCTCAGTGTCGGTATGACGCCGGCTCCTCGCAAATACAATGCAAGCCAGGACATATTGCTGCGCAGTCTGCTGGTACCGTTCGAATGAAACTGGGAGTGCATATCGCGGAAGGAGATTGCCGAAAAACAATACCCCGCCATACCTACGTGGGTCACCCGTATCGTGGCTCACAACCTCTTTAAGGCGTGGGTTTCAGCAGCGGAGCTGGCGGGAGTGAAGGAGGCGATACAATCCATTCAAGGGACACCCGCTCTGGTAGTGGGCTTTGCCCACACCGGGTGGCGCTGCACAGTATTTGGGCCCGTTTGTAGCTAGATTAGGTCAGCTTGTGTCTTAGCTAGCGCCATATCCACCGCTTTGGCCGATTTGGCTCGAGTGTCCTCCCAGCGATACAGAGGTGCACTCCACCGCAGCACAATGTGTGGGCAGTACAGGTCCTGCATCATTCGGCGATAAACATGGCATAAACACAATGCATATACCGACTGCGCCTGCGTGCACCGCCGCCCGCACCCAGCCGCTGAGCATATGTCCACCGCCTCATCGGACGCTTAAATTGTGAATGTCTTCACCACTTATTGATCGCATTTCAGTCCCACCAAAAGGGTCACTAGCTAGCCAAATGGGACTTGTGGATTCAGAGTCAGAGTTGGGATTCGGGTTGTCGTCATCCATTTATGCGCCGGCTCGGGAGTACGAGAGGTATGAATATTAACACAGAAGTCAGCGCAATTGGCGCTATCATTCGAATGAGAGGATTGGCGCAATTGGCGTCACTCAAAGAGCAAGCACAAGCATGTGCATTGCGCACTAGGATTAACAACTCGTCCCCAATGTATGGATTACCAAATGTAGTTCAGGAGCGGGAGAGTCTGAGGTGTCCATTGAGGACTCGCAGATTGAATAAGATGTTTAGGTATGTGATGTTTGAAGGGAGCTGACATAATGATACCTAGTTGTACAAATAAGTATATATGGGGACTTTTACCTATACTTTGTACATCTCATAGAAAACACTTTGCACAATATACATTGTTGCAGAGTCACTTCCATGGGACACCAAGTTGGTTTTAAGTCAGTGTCTAATGACGCTTACAGACCATGACCGTCTCATTGGTTTCTTCGCCCGGATGACGTTGAGTGACGCCTCGCCAGAAATGGCACTGATCATGCCCACTGACGAAGATGACAAAGATGAGGATGACAATGTGGCCAACCCCACCGGCAAAGGCAAGGGCAAGGCCGCTGACCCCAAAGGCAAGGGCAAGGGCAAGGCGAAAGATGTGGACACAAACAATGACGACGATCTCCCAGACGGTCACGACATTGATGAGTCTACAGAGGCTGATGTCTTCAACATGCCAATTGCAGATGTCCGCAAGCACCTGTTCAGCTTCTACGTCGAGCCTATCTTGACGGCTTGTTTGTATGCAGCGCACTGGGGTTTGCAGGGTGCCTGAGATTCCAGGAAACAAGTCAGCTGTAATCATACTGAACTTCACTGAAAAACCTGCTGTATTTCAGGCTAAAATAATGAGTTCCATGCACTTAAGAGTCAGGTAGAAAAGTAAAGATTCCAGGGAGTCATTTCAGCACATTTTTACTTGAATTCCAGCTCATTTCATGTTGAATGTACATAGTTAATGCCTTAGATTGACGCTCAAACATGCTGATTTTCACACAAAAATACAGAGAAATCCAGTTCATTTCATTGTGAATTCACACTAGTAAGTATACTGTATCAACTCTTGTACCGCTTGTGCTTGCGTGACGATCCACTACCCAACTTCAAACCTTTTCCTCCTCCGTCGCGGTCCTGATGGTTCATCCTTCTCCGGTGTCCTGATGGTAGAAGTTCAACAAATGCTCGAAGTGATGAATTGAAACCAACTGATACACATACATACAACCGACAACCAAGGAGTACACACAGAGAGGGAATTCAATTCATGGTCGAGACTCGGGCGGATGGGAACTCACCTAGGCAGAGATGGCAAATTATCAGAAAGGACCGAAGCCGACAGGATAGCACAACACCATAGGCTTTGGTCCTTGAATGTATTCAAACTTGACGAAGGAGGAAAGCTGTCCAAATCAAGGTCAGAAATGCCGAATACAGAGAGAGAGATACGACACACTGGCATCACAAAACCCAAAGGCCACAGCGGCCGGCCACTCCTAGACCTTCAGTGTAATGAACTGGACGAGGCGATGGACAAGGGCGAGGACGGTCGAAGGTGGTGTGGTGGCGGCAGAGGTGGTCAAAACCTCGAAGGTGGTGGTTGAAGGAAGAGAGTGGAGTCACCACGTTACTGTTTTGGTCATATATTATATATATAGACTATGACGTCATTACTGCAGTGCTCCGTCTCCCAGGCTCATTCCCTCGCCTTGTCCCAGCTTCATGTACACCCACGCGCACGTGTCGGCCCTCGGCGAGCGAAGCAATGCCATGGGTGCGTCCGAGGATAAGGTACATCAAGTCCTAGAGCAGTTTGAGCCATCTCCTGCAAAATCACTTGATATTTGCCTGAATATGTCCAGTATAATTCATCCTGAAATTTCACCGAGTTCGACTTCGAGGAAATCGAGTATATGAATGACCAGGTACCTGAAAATATCTTCAGCGTGTTTCAGGCTGACTTATGGAATTCAGGTAGTGGTTCGGGGAATTTCAGGGGGTTTGCCGACCTCATTGGCGCTTATGGTCTGCATTCAATGTTTGTCAATCCAAACAACCGTGATTTATTTTTCAACAGGTCAGCAAAGCACAGGTGGCCGCAGGGGTGGCACCAGGCTACAGATGTGACCGCTGTGCACTTTACATCCACAACCCACCCACGACAGACACCTTCTTGAGCATTCAACATCTTGAACATCATCTGTGTGTATCTCTATCTGGTCCAAATGCGACAATGTCTAATGTAATTCTTAGGTGCCAGAAGCATTCTGAGTGGAAAGACCTGGAGCTAAAGATGGCTACTGTTGATGCGGACGAGACCGTCACCTACAACTGTCCGTCCAGAGACTTGAGGTCGTGAGCATTGGTTTATTGTTTCGAATTGGATGTGTTTCTGATGGCAAACTAGCTCTGACTCTGTGCATGAAGCCCGTCACCACATGGTCTCGGATTTGTGTGTGGACTTCTGTTACTATCGCCACCTCCAGGAAGAGGCATTACCTGAGGATCTGTGCTATGTTCACAAACTTACAACGACAGGTGGTGATGCTTCAGTGGTTTCGACAACAGGTGGCGATACAGCAGCAGTTGTTGATTCAAAGACGACCCTGCAAGAGCTGATCCATGTGGTGTGTCCTTCAATTATCGGTATCATGATCATTCCACTGACACCCCCCAATCCAGGTTGTCAAGGTCAATGTGGACGAGGAGGCTGGAACAGTTGGAGACCTTCTGCTGGCTTATGTCAATGACGCCACGGAATCTTTACCCATACTAAAAAAGAGCCAAAAGGGGCCAACCCAGGCAGACTGGGAAGCTTTGAATTTAGTCATGTTGTAAAGTACATTTTGTAATGCTCAGAAAGCTTGAAGAAGTGCTTGTGTCAGACATATGTGGAAGTGTGTTACAGTAATCCAGATTCTGAAGTGAATAACATCCAACATCTGCTATGCAAATCCAGCAAACCCCATTGTGTGTGGCTTTGCCGTTGCTGCTCAAGACATAATGAGATTATTAGAAGGCAAAGAATGAGATCCAATTTTTTTGCTTTCAAGCGCACCAAGTCGTGTTGTGCAGACAGCTCGGGCCACTGTAGGCTCTCCGTCTGCATCGCCACCTCTGTGCATGCATATCAGTGCAATGAGAATGCAGCATGTACATCCACCTACCGTTTGCCTGCACCTCTGCTTCCCTTTGCAATTTCACAGAAGTGATCAGTTTGTGCTGCCACTCAAGATCCTTCTTTAGTTTCTCTTGTTTCTGGAGCTCCATTTCGGCGACCGCCCGCAAGCCACTGAGCTTTGACAATTCGAGTTTGAATGCAAGTGGGTTGGTGCTGGATAACAGTGCGCAAGCTTTGGCAGTACCAAATCGACACACCACTTTTGAGTGTTTCTTTTTCTTCTTGGTGCTCCTGGTCGTCTCCTCTACCTCATCGTCAGACTGAACTGGGAAAGCGCTGGCACTCGGTGTGCATTGTACTTTTGTGGTGCGTGCCTGTTGCTGGTTCCTAGTCTTTGGGGTATTGCAGGTTGTGCAGTTGCAGCAGGAGATATAGAGACGTCCAGGGAGGTGGTTTCGAAGAGGTAAGTGTTCGTGGTATCACAGCTTGCTCAGTTGGAAAGGTGGTGTGGGCAGACATGGCAACATCCTTGTGGAGAGATTCGGGAACAGGCGGGAAGTATTAGTGTAGAGTTACTGCCAAGTGTTGCCGGATTTGCTATTGTCACTCCCACCGCCTGAGCGTCCGTCAGAATTTGGTGAGCATTTGTTTGGATGTTGGGCTGAGCAGGAATAGGTAGCTAAGACCACGGTGCTTAGATAGTGCAGTAAATTCAAGGGCTGACATACAGATTGGCCATGGGATATGATGCAAGCTTGCGTTGACGGTGTGAGTATGTCTAACCATTTGAGAAGGGCAGGTGACTCTGGATATTGAGCCAGCCAGTGAGTTAGCAGATCAGGCAATGCACAGAGTCCGGCCATTCTTGTCGGAACAATTGGCGCTGCGCGCCCCGAACACAAAGAATACATTTTCCAGCTCTCTATTGACCGTCACCTCTTCCCCTATACATTGGACCCAAGCTGGATTTAAGCAAAACATTATGAGTGTGTTAATGGGATTGTCAAGAGCGGCCTGCGGGAGCGAGAGAGGCAGATTATCCACATTAGAGTCTTAACAGTGAAACCTTCTTCATGGTAGGAGATTGGAAGTTTATGGGTCACATGTGTGACACTGTGTCACTTTGCTCTTCCTTCTTACCACCGTGCCCATGCATACTCCGATGCTTATTGATTCGGATTCAGATGAAAGGGCTGTGTGAGGTTTGGAACTGGCATCACTTTTTTTTTCCCTTTTTTCCATTCTTTTTTTCTCCACCTTTCTCCATCGTCCGACCTCAAATCAAGTGTCAAAACGAGGCTCACAGGAGCAAAAGAAAGGCCGTGCCCGGGCTCGAACTGGGGTCGCTAGAAGGTACGTAAATCATTCGTTGGCATGAAACTCAAAATCTAGAGTGATAACCACTACACTACACAGCCACTGTAGAGAAGGAGCTGTCTGGGAATAAAGGGACAAGAGGGACGAATGGACCCACATAAATTGTAACCAACCAATATTATCCACACAGCGCCAGCCCTCATGTAAAAGTTTTAAAGAAAAAGAAAAAAATGCTAATTGATCATACACATCAGACTTTTGACAAATAGCTTGTGAGCTTGAACAAGCCCAAACAACCCCGAACAAGCCCAAACAAAGTCCCAAGCGGACAACCTCTCAACCTGAGTCCAAATTCCGAACAACCTGTCTATTTTTCGAGTAGAACAACCCCGCAACCTCACAAGCTGAGTACAAAATAAATAAATTTATCGAAATTTGGGGTTTGAAATGCGGTGTATTTAGAGTATCTATGGAAAGACCGACAGGGCACGCGATTTTGGGTTAGAGAAGGACACGGGAGCATGAAATTCAACTGGCGAAGGCATGAGAACCAGAGCGACAAGGGTAGGAAAAACCTCACGCATTTTACGGGCTGCTGGGAACATACATCCCCTCGCGGACGCCATCGAGAGATTCAATGATCTGGACCTCATCCTCGGCGGCGTGTTCTGTGATTTTAGCGCCACAGGCACCGAGGATACTCTCCCATCGCGATGGAAAGAGACCCTTGATGCCTACAATGTAACCAGCGACGGCTGTACCGATGTTGGTTAACGAGAAGTCAGCCACTTTTTCGACACGGACTCCTGTCGCGTACAGCCGATAGGCACGCTCCACCTGGCGTACCCGAATATCAGGCGTGATGAAAGTGAATCAGAGTCGAGACGTACCGCCGCCGCCGTCATTCCAAGTAGCCCGATCGGAAGCACCGAGGACTCATGCACCATGGGCTTCCCCTCCCTGTCCTCAGTGACGACCAACTTGAAATCGTCACCGGTGATGAACTGCGATAGAGTCTCGATAATGATCGGAGACTCTAGATATCCCTTCGGTTTCTGCAAGGTTCATAATGTCAGTATATGTATGATATGCCGCCAACGACTTACAATATATGCTGCATCTTTACGGTCTAGCCTCAGCTTGCTAATCTCCTCGGGCGTTGGGGTCTTGTAAAAGCCGGGCCCGTCCTTCTGCAGTGCGTACCAAGCGAAATCCTTGATTTTGTCGGTGAGGGCAATGCACGGAGTCGGAGAATTGAAGTCAGTAAAGAACGAAGGACCTTTAACGAGGCGGTCGACGCTGACTACGACAGCCTTGCCGACAGCCGAACGTCGCTCGCCTATGCGCTTGACAGCCTGCGTGGGTGTGAGCAAAAGTATCCGATGGGGAAGTATGTGTACGCACCTTGGTACAGATCGCATCCCTCCACACAATCTTCCACCCATTCCCCCGATACTCGTGGTCGAGAATAGCTTGAAGAAACGCGACCGTTTCTTTACCTGGGTTCCTGGGGTCGGTGCCGATTGCCCCAATGACCATGGGGTCAGCAGAGAGGAAGATAGCACGGTAACACATGGATAGGAAGAACGGCCAGGTGGGCGCGATGAATGCTGGAAGTCCGTTGACATCATGCGAGGAGTCCGGAGTAAAGGAACTTGAGGATAACTCGCTCTTTATCCCGCGGCTGACACTCAGCGCCGGGATTTTTGATGTTTCTGGCTTTGTAGGGACCCGGACGTGTCGTTTTTGCGTTGGCTTGGTCGTCGCCACCGTCGCCAGCTCTCCGGGCTTGCTGGGGGTCTCTTCGATGTCTGAGGTCGAGACGAAAGAGATCATCTGCACGCCCAGCATTAGCCTCAAGTCTGAACCCAAGGAAAAACCACTGAGCTTACATCGTTCTTCCGTGGTGCTTGAGGCTCGGACTCGAATGCAGGACGCACTGCATCCGCGTCGTCATCGGTAAGGCCGCCAAGTGCAGGACCGTCGCGCGCTTCGGGAGCTTTGGGAGCTGTTGCGGTGGGTGTAATAGCAGGGCGCTGTTTGAGCCACGTTCCCGAGATTCCGGCTTTGCGAGAGGCAGCGGCAGCGTCGCTGGCAAGAGGTAAGTTTGGTGCACACGTGGTGGATCCGAATCAATCGGATTGCACCTGTTCTGCACGCCTTTCTTCTTTACCGCCAACTCTTCGCCTTTGCGCTTCGCCACAAGTACTTCTGTCGCAGTTGCGATTTCCGCCCGGGTCTGGCGCTTTGCGGGTTTCTTGGGCTTGAGAGGCGCCTTGGTCTGCACAGAAGATCAGCGCGACATCAAGTATTGCATAGATTTGCGATACGGACCTTTGGCTTCTCAAATTCCGACGTCGAACGGTACTCCTCATCATCCTCGATACGGTCGAAATCATCCTGAGTGATGGTTAGGACAGGTTCGTTATCAGCTCCCTCATCCGCATCCAGATCCATATCGTCCTGCGGCAGGTCTCGAAGATGGTCAATGGCTTCCTCAGCCTCCTCCGCCTCCAGTACTTCTCGTTCTGCGTCGAGAGCAGCAATTCTCTCGATGCGGCGGAGGCGTTTGGCTTCGCGCTCTTCAGCCGCAGCCTCAGCGTTGGCCGCATCTTCAGCAATGGATCCATTCGGGCGCTTGGTACGAGGCTTGTCGGGTCCTGCAGGATCCTTGTTTCCCTTCTCGCGTAAGGCAGCAGGCGGGCGGGGCGGAAGGGCAGCCTTGGATTTTTTTGGAGCCGAGCTCTCCTGGAAATCGGAATCGGAATCCGCTGCTGCTACCGATGCTGTTCGCTTGGTCCCTGCACCAGTTGGAGTGCTTTTCGAGCGACCGCGACTGCCACCGCGACCACGACCTCGGGCTGCGCCACGCTTGCTGGACATTTTTTGGAGAGGGAAGGAAGACTTTTTCTAGTGCTTACGTGGAATTGGTATGTCGCACGTGTTCGTCGCAAACTTTTCACTAAGTCCACTTACCCTTTTCGCACTACTTCCAGCCTCATCGCACATGGTCCATGGCGTCACCTACACCTGTCCCGAATGCCAGCTTAACTGCGCTACTCCTGGTGGCCTGGGACGACATCGCAAAGCAAAGCATCGCCAATTTACGCCAGCCCCGGAAGACGACGATGATAACAATTTCGAGAGACGTTTCCACAGTACAATGAACGGTGAATATTCCCTCTGTCCTTGTGGCATTTGGCTGATCAACTAACAGCGCTCCCATGCGATGCTAACGGCCAATATCTACCGCCATATACGGGACCGCCGCCGCGACCAGCACCACCTGCAGACGGTCAAGATCCTGCAGCATGGGCACCGTTCAACTCACGGCTCGAATTCGACTTTGCACATTATCATTTCGTCGAGCTCCAGACGTCCGAGGGCCACATCAACACGGCGCTGGACCTCTGGGCTGCGTCTGTCATGCCATACGGCGGCAACGCACCTTGGAAGAATGCGAAGGAGCTGCATGCGACCATCGATGCGATCCAAAGCGGGGACATGCCGTGGAAGACGTACCAGATGCGATATACGGGTCCTCTACCGCCAGGAACTCCGCCCAAATGGATGACACAGAACTACGAGGTCTGTACTCGAGATCTACGTGCTGTATTGCATCAGCAACTCGGCACGACGGCGTTCAAGGACCATGTCGATATGGTCCCATACATGCAATTCAATCATAATGGTGACCGAGTCTGGTCGAATCTGATGTCTGGAGAGTGGGCGTGGAAACAGGCTGTGAGTGGCTTGAGATTATCGCTCTTACCATGCTTAATTCTCGCTCCAGGATATCCTCGCACAAACCCCAGCGAATCACGGCTGCGCATATGTACCCGTCGTTGGCGGAAGTGACAAGACAACTGTCTCTGTCGCTACGGGCCATCAAGAGTACCATCCTGTATATGTGTCACCTGGCATCTTGTCGGGACCTGCTCGCCGTGCACATGGCAATGGGGTCTTGCCGGCCGCATTTCTAGCCATTCCGAAGAGTCAGTACTCCTCCGTTCTTCATTTGGATCCAATTTCTTGGCTGATATTCAATTTAGCCAGTAAAAAGCATCGCACCAAGCCAGAGTATCAGAAGTTTTGCCGCCAGATGTACCACGCCAGTCTGGCGTTAATCTACCAGCCGCTTAAAGCGTTCATGGAAACTCCGGAGGTGGTCCGATGCCCTGACGGCCATCTTCGGCGTGTTATCTGGGGCATAGGCCCTTACATCGCAGACTACCCGGAGCAAGTGTGGCTTGCTACTGTAGTCCAAAATTGGTGTCCGAAGTTTGTGCTCACCTCGTTCTTTCCTCTGAGACCACTGCTAATTCTCGTTCACAGGTGCGATGCATTCCCGAATGATCTTGATGCGGAAGGGGCACGGCTTCGCAGTCAGACAAAGACCGAGACACTGATCCAGTGTTTCGACCCGGGGATTCTTTGGGACGACTACGGCATTCGAGCTGATATTGTCGTACGTGGTTTCCTCCTGATTCGAATTCACGGCTGATATTTTAACAGCCTTTCACGAACGACTTCCCCCGGGCCGATATACACGAGCTCCTCTCGTCTGACCTCCTACATCAGGTCATCAAGGGGACGTTCAAGGACCACATCGTGTCCTGGATTAACGATTACCTGCTGCTTGCGCATGGTGAAAAGCGGGCACACGAGATTGTGCAAGATATTGATCGCAGGTGAGCACATAATTTCTTCCGCTGCGAATGACACTGAGCCTTATTTGGGTTAGGATATCTGCTGTGCCGGAGTTCCCTGGGCTGCGCCGCTTCCCCGATGGTCGCGACTTCAGCCAATGGACCGGCGACGACTCGAAAGCATTGATGAAGGTGTGTATTTGTACATATTTATATGACACGTCATTGACCCCGAATCCGATCTTTTCAAGATTTATCTCGCCGCTGTTGCTGGCTATCTCCCGTCAGACATGACGAAGTGCTTAGCTGCGTTCATGGACTTCTGCTACATGGTCCGCCGTAACGCTATCTCCTCCCCGGACCTCATTACAATCAAAAATGCGCTCGACCGATTCCACCAATACCGTCAGATTTTCATTGAATGCGGGGTTCGCGTCGACATTTCCCTACCGCGGCAACACTCCTTCGTCCACTACCCCCGCTTTATCCGCCTCTTTGGGTCTCCGAACGGACTCTGCTCATCAATTACCGAGTCAAAGCACATAAAAGCTGTCAAAGAGCCCTGGCGGCGGTCGAGCCACTTCAACGCCTTGTCCCAGATGCTAGTGACGCTCCAGCGACTCGATAAGATCGCTGCCCTCAAGTGCGAACTAGGTGCGCGGGGTATGATGACTGGCACGACATCATCATACACCGGGAGAATATTGGCTGGAGAGCAGCCACAGGTTTCCGCCGCCGCCGCCGCCGCTGCACTGGATGACGACGAGGACGATGATGGTACTGTTCATGGCCCCAAATCACTGTCCGACATCGAGCTAGCTCCAACCCCCCGTATGTCCTTCTGTTTACCAATGCTGTCCCTACTTATTCTCAATGCGAAGAACGTGGATACCCGAAAACTGTGGAAGCCCTGGCAGCTCACATCCACCAGCCTCGCTTCCCGGAGCTTCTGCGGCGTTTCCTGTACGAGGAGCTGCATGGCCCGCCCGCAGACAATGCCCCACTGATACCCATCGACTCATGCCCCGCATTTGCTGGTTGCATCACTGTGCATCACTCTGCTATCGCCCGCTTTTATGCACCGAGCGATCTCGGTGGTGCAGGGGGCATGTACCGCGAGCGCATCCGTTCCAACCCCAATTGGCACGGTTTCGCCCGCCGTGATACAGTGCTCGTTGATGTGGGGGCCCCGGTGATGAACGGCATCGTCATCGGCCGGGTCCTCCTCTTCTTTGCCTTCTCGTTCGCCGATCAGCTATACGAATGCGCACTCATCAACTGGCTCGTCCCCGTGGGAAATGCACCCGATCCAGATACGGGGATGTGGGTTGTGGAGTTGGAGCGGCAGCGTGGAGTACCAACACTGGCAATTATCAAGCTGGACACCATTGCGCGCGCCTCACATCTTATCGGTGTTTATGGGACTGCAGCACTTCCCGAGGACTTTCATTTCTCCGACTCGCTTGATGCGTTCAATACCTACTTTGTCAATCGATACGCTGATCATCACATGCACGAGTTCTTATCCTAGATTATACCTATTTTTTGTACCATTTTATCACATTATTTCGGCGAGTAAGCTTGTGAGCTTGGGAGGTTGTTTGGAGGTTGTGGGGTTGTCAACAAGCTCACAACCCCAAACAACCCGCAACCTAATTGTCAAAAGGCTGATGCATAGCTTGGCCAGGATTCTAATCATAGATTCCAACGGTGGATGATAGCTCGTATGAAAAAAATGTCGCCATGCAGTTGCGTAAAAATCATTGCCGTCATATAATCCCCTCACAAATTGCGTTCAGATTTCGGTATCATCCCCACTTTGGGCTGAGATAAGTTTTCGATCACGTGAAGGCGTAGTGGACGAATGAGGACAGGTATCGAATTCGGGACTTGCCTTGCTGTTGTAAATTAGGGAGGTCATGGCCGAGCTGAAGTTGGTGATAGCCGGGGATTTTTGAACATCGCTGGCTAAAACGCCCCCGCAAGTTGACGATCAAGGCAGGACTATGTATAAATCATAATCTGGTCACCCGAAGGAAGACCACAGAGGCGAAATCCCTTGCGATTCCCGATTCAGCATAAAGCATCGCATCCGAATTTCGGCAAACACGAAGAGTCAAACCAATTGGCCAAGGGTATACAATTTTATTTCTGTAACGAGGCCGGAAATTCTCGACATGTAGCGCAAGGTCCGGGGAGTGCCGTTTCAGTGCTGAGGACATGTGTCGGCAATTGGGGTGCTATCCTCTCATCGTAATAATACTTTGGTTGAACGCATATTCGATGTTGGATGGCGTTGAATAATGTCCAAAATTGGGTTCGATATGGATAAGATATTTTTGCAAGGAAGACCGCTTGTTTCGCTTGGTTCTGGTGCTCGAGAAGAGCTCATGCAGACGATATCGCTCCCGATAACTTTAAGCCTTGGTCGCGTGAGGGGTTTCCGAATCTTGGACATGCGCCAGTGAAGGAACAGAAGCCAAACGCAAGACCACACACGGTACACAGCTGCGCCGTTCATCGTATTCGCCGTGAGGCTTCTTGACAGCTGAGCGCTGAGCATCCAAGGCAAATCCAAGGACCGAAAAAGAAATGTAGTCGGAACTGCGGCACGTGCTCCCCCAAATGGAAGAACGATCGCTTGGGGAAGCACACAAACTTGGCATCGTCCTCCATGGCCGGTAAGATTATTCCCGCCAGAGCGCGACCTGTTCATGCTGACCCTTGTCTAGAAAAACCAATATCCGTTGTCCCTTTGCTCTCCAGAGCCCTCCACAGAATCCGCACCACACCTCCCCGTATAATTGCGTCGCCTCCAACTCGTGCGTTTTTTTTACTTTAGCTTTTCTAGCGATTCTACCATTCATCGCCGTCATCTAGAACCCCGTAGAGCTGCTGTTGCGCTCATTATACGAGTGGTCCCTTCCCCGGGCGCAGTTTTGCCTCCTCCGCCCGCGAACCCGGTTACACTCTCCGAGTTTTTCGAACTCGACTGGGTCAATGACCCGGGTTCGCGTCCGGAAATCCTCTTCCTACAGCGCGAAAATCCAGCCCCAGAAGACTCGGCTATGACCAGAATTCGCAATACGCACGAGGCGCATGTCGCGTTTCCTGGCGGACGGACCGAAGCGGACGACGAAGGTGGCCTCTATACCGGTACGTCAATCTCTCCTTTTAACCCCCAGCCGTTTTTCAAATGAGAACGTACGCAAGCCATGCGGCAGACATGGGAAGAAATAGGCATTGACCTCGCGGAGCGGGATTATACGTGCATCGGTCAACTGGATGACAGAGAAATAACAACCTCGTTGGGAAAACGCCTCCTGATGATCCTTTCGCCATTCGTTTTCCTTCAATTGACACCCCAAGCGCCGCCCCCTGACCCTACTGCATCGACGACCCTGCACTGGACATCCCTCGCGTCGCTTGTCTCTGCGCACGCGCCACCTAGATGGTCCACTGTCACGGTGGACGCTGCTTCGCGTTTGGCCCCGAAACATTCCACCGCACTGCGCCTCCTTGTCCAAGTACTAGTCGGCAGTATGGAGTTTCCCGCCATCATTGTGCAGCCTTCGTCACCCCCGGCGGTATCCCCAGACGGCAAACCAAACATCACCCACGATACTTTGGAAAAAGGCTTTGTGCAGTCCGCTCGTCCTCAGAAACTAAAGCTCTGGGGCTTGTCGCTGGGTATGACGCTCGACCTCATGTCGTACATGGTCCTTCCGGCACCCTCCTCAACGCGGGACAACTCGGAGGCCCACAAGGCCGGTTCTGGGTCCTCGTCGCCGCTCTCGCCCATGATGCAACTTCCATATCAGACTGGCGCAGAAGGCATGCGCATGGACGTCGTGGCACCCAGCTTGGCAAGCGTGTTCCCAAGATTCTCTTACCCCGACGTCAACTTTTGGATATGGGTGTTTGGTAAGCGGTATCGAGAGGTTGTGCGCGGATGGGAGGCCAGTGTGAGAGGTGGAGGCACAAATGATCGACGGTTCGTTCTCTCTCTTTCAGGGTTTATCGTGCTTACTGTCACTCAGAATAAATTGGTCGGGCTCTGCGCTGAGCACATTCTACGCCGCTATTCGCAAGGCTCTTGTGGTGGTTATAGTCGCCCGTGCGCTTGGTGTCCTCTTTGGGGTAGCATTCGCAACCTGGTGGATTTTTGGACAATAACTTGCAGACAACGCTGGACGATAGAGATTTGTTTTATACACGTTTTAATCGTGATTTGGGTCTATAGTGTAGTCTTTTCTTCTTCTTCTTCTTTGTAGCAATGTACATATGTGGATTACTGATAACAAACGCACAAACGCATCGACCGCGAACTTGGGACGTGCAATATTACAACGGCAAACCGCAAACGTCGCAATCAGTCCCGCCATGTGCATTCTCGAATGTGCAATGAGGACAGACCCTGATTCCGGCACTGGATCCTCCACCGTCTCCTCCATTTCCGCGCGCTGCAGCTTCTTCGGCTGCGATTTGGTCGAATACTTCCTGCGGGATGTCTTCGTCCATGGACGAGGCGACCGGTCGCGAGGCTGTCCAACATTAATCGAAGGAATCCCACTGAGACGAAATAACCGCTTACATCCACTCTCGCGGGTAAACGTCATCAGCGTGTTCCAGCCGTCAGTGGCCAAGAGCGGATCCAGTTGACTGAGATCCTCTAGCAGGGTAGGGGACGTGACTATGCCCATTAGTAACTTTACTTCATCCTGAAGGAATCTCAGTTGTCTCCAATCAAGGTTGCGCTAGTCACTTACGGGAGAGAACAATTGAGTGGTGTCCAGAAAGGCGACAAGATGCCAATCGCTAAGCCATGCTGCCAACGCCCGTCGTTTATGAGCCTCTCCGGGCTTCGCCATCCGACTATCCACAATATTGGGGGCATCAAGAGTAGCAAGGGTGCTGATGACGCCTTCCACGCGCTGATCCTCCAACCCCGGTCGATTTTCGATCGCAAATTTCGAAGATTGGAACAAAGGCGACGGATTTTGTGGGAAGCCGTGGGTTACCTAGAATTAAAAAGGGGAAATCAGCTGCCGTTCCTGACTCGCGAAAGAAAAAACTGACGTTAACCAGGAGGTATTCGACCGGGAATGCAGGCTTGGCGGTCTTCTTCACCTCAAGTCCATACTCGTTCTTGAAAGAGAAGAAGACATCAGGGACATATCTCGCCGAGCCTTGCGTTCGATCCTCCTCCTTTACCCGGACGATTCCGGGGTCCACACTCGCTTCTATCATATCTGCTTCAACCATGGCACAAGCCTGCTCGGAAACCTGGTATGCTGCAATGTCTACCTGCCCGTCCTCGGTAGCAGTGAGGATGGCGGTAACTAGCCTTGAAGCAAACTGTCCGGTAGGCGAGGACTTCGAAGGTGTTGGATTTGATTTTTGCATGCTCGCGGCAAATATGGCCTCTAACGAGGACATGTAGAAGGAACCAGGGTGCCGCTTGTAAACGTTTTTTGTACGATCCTCCTCCGTCGGGTTCAGATCGGTGAAGATATACCCAACGACAGTCAACGGCGTCGAAGCCAAGGCGGACAGTTGCCTGATGCGCGGCTCCTCCTCCCACGGTAAACCTAGGGTAAGCCCATCAAGTTCGCCCTCTTGCGGAGGTTCGTAAATGGCTTCGACCACAGCCTTGACACCCATCGGTACTTTGTCGTATGGTTGATACCGCCCAATGAGCCAACCAAAACGTTGGAACCCAGTCGACCGCCACGCATGCAGAAAACGGTCAATCACGTCGGTGGAGGCAATCTCCAGGTGGTCAACCATTCTGAAAGGCTGTGACTGCAGGGTGATTGCAGACGGCTGGCAGGATGTACAGATACCCGCCGGCCATGACGGATGGCCGCTAGGGCAAGGCACCTTGACTTTGTAGGAAAGCGGAGTGAGCGGAGGGAGAGACGATGTGGCAGACGCAGTAGATTTCGGGCTGATTTGCCTCAAATACGCGTGGTAGGATAAATGCTTGATCGCGTTTTCCTTGTGATAAAGGGCGTTGTAGGGTTCAAGAGGCATGCAATAGTCACACATTCCTTTGGTGGCATGAGTGCAGAAACGAGCGTCGCGACTGCGGGGAATTTTGCCATCTTGCGATCGCCAATAAACATCCACGGGATCTTCCTGCACAGTCTCCCATATCCGGTTCGATTCGGCAACAACAGCGGTGGGCTGAGCCGCAGAAGTCGACGGAGCATCTGCCTTGGATTGGTATGTTACAAAAACCAGATCAGCATGGCTTGAAGAACATTAGACACGCGACTGGAAGTGACATGGGGAACATACTTGAGACCCAGACTCGTCAATGATCGACCTTTCAAACTCGAAAATTTTGCTTCATTTCCTCGTGGCTGATTGGATATGGTGACGCTCGATGGATCCGCATCTGGGGCCGTTTCTAGGATCTACGAAGATCATCAGCTTGAACTTTGCTTGTCTACCACTCCGCGAACCTTGGCGAGCAGCTCTGAAATATCAGCAGTAGGTGCCAGTTCAAAGCGGAAGTTCCCATCCTTGGATCTGACGCGAAGAAGCTAGAAGGGTTCAATGGGCCACTGCAAGCTGCGGACGATGGAGGGAAAACACGTACCATGGTGGCGGTAGAGGCAATAGTCGAAGACGCGTAATGACCTTCGGACCTTTCGGCCCGGGCAACAGACTCCGAAAGTAGCAGAGCCAAACACTACGCATGTCTTCTCCGGTCGTTTCTCCTTCTTCCTCTACGCTCCAATTCGACCGTAAAGCGCGGGCAACCCAATCCAGAAATCCAGTTTCTCTGCGGTTATACAAAGTTCTAGGGACTAATTTTGACGACGAGGCAACACGGGAAGCGTTACAGACTCTCTCCGAGCTCTACGCAACACCTGGCAGCACTGGGAAAGGAAAGGAGGTCATTCGAAGTGCGGAAGATGATGAGCTGGAGGAGGAATGGGTCAAGCCAACTGGTGTCGCCGCCGATCAGACATTAGCTGAAGCTATACCTGGCGAATCTGCGGCGCGAGCTCGCAAGAATCTCCGTCGCGACATGGAACGGAAGTTAGCAGAAGGCAGCCACCAGTTTTTAAAGGCTTTTGGAGAGGTGGACCAAGTGCGTCACACGCGCGCCACGGCTATTATAACTGTATCTCAATATCTCCAGAAATTGGAAGAGTTGCAACAACATGTTGCGGCAATGCATGCGAGCTGCGACGAAGCAGAAACCCAGCTTATGCTCACCAATGAATCCAGTGCCATGCTGCTTGAGCGGGCAGGTAGTCTGAGTGAAGAAAGGTGAGTATACTCTACGGAAGCTAGCATTCTTCCGATGTGTCCTAGGCAAGAAGTGGAAAACAAGAAATCAATTGTTACCCTGTTCCTTAGTCGCTTCACCTTGAATGAAGAAGAGGTAGAGGCAATGACATCTCGAGACATTCCCGTTGGGCAGAAATTCTTTCAAGCCATGGACAAGACCGAACGTATACGGACCGACTGCAGGGTACTCATGGCCGGGGAAGATGGTCCAACACAAGCTGGGTGAGTCTATTATGTGCTTGTCCGCGTCTATAGCTTTCAACCTGCCACTTAGACTCGATATCATGGCGTCGACATCCTCCAATCTGGAGCAGGGATATGAAAAAATATTCAGATGGTGTTCGTATGAATTCCGGCAAATGGGACGAGATGTACAAGTCGAAGTGGGGACGACTATGCGAGCAGCCATTCGCAGATTGCGTCAACGGCCAGAATTATTAACGTGCATTTCAATTTATCTGATCTCTTTCCGTGAAACTCATAGACGTCTCAGCGAGGCTCTTACCTCCCTTTCTCAAGCCCGCCAGGCAACACTCATGTCGTCGTTCCTTACAGCTCTGACTCGGGGAGGTCCTTCCGGTCTTCCACGACCTATTGAATTGCACGCCCATGATCCCATGCGATATGTTGGTGACATGCTTGCTTGGGTTCATCAAGCTATTGCTGCCGAACGGGAGTTCCTGGAGAGTCTTTTCGGGCTTCAAGGGGACGGGAGAATGGTTGGTAGCGTGAGGGTCTTCCATGAAAAAAGCGAGGAAGAGGAGTGGATACGAGAGTTGATGGATTTGGCTGTAGGGAAATTATGTGTTCCTCTCAAGGTAAGAAGATCAGTTCCTTACTTCATCACCCTTACTCATCCCTCTCACCAGGTCCGAGTACAGCAGACCATCCGTTCACAAGAAAGCAGCATCATCTCGTATAAAATTGCCAATCTCCTCCAGTTTTACATGATCACAATGCGCCGGACGATTGGAGAGACGGCGGTCCTGTCAACTACATTGAACGAGTACGTTTTCTTGTACTTGACCCCATAGCATCTTCATCCTTGGCAGAATAACGGAGGTCGCATACAAAGTATTTTACGACGCGATTGAAACGCAAGGGCGATCGCTGTTGCGTGCTACCCTCGTATGTCTACAACAACTTTATGTGTTTTTTCGCCGATCAATCTTTGCCTAGGACCTGGACGATCCATCTCTTGCCCCTCCGCTGGTTATTCTAGACCACGCGCAAATATTAAGAGAAGTCATGAATGTTTACGAATCCTCCCTCCTTGGCGATGAAGGAGAAGAGGAGCAAAGTGCTGGCTTCCAACGCATATTGGATGTCACAGTTGATCCCGCAATCGACATGTGCACAAATAACAGCGAAGAAAAGAAGCGCTTGCGACCGAGATGGGACCGTGAAGTGTATGTGCTCAACTGCTTGAGCTATCTACAGGTTGGAGTATTACCATCTGATGCAGCCGTTTCTGACATGACGACAGAGCGTACTAGAACCATTTCCGTTTACTTCTCAAAAGCGTCAAACGCTTCAAGAAGTAGTCGACGAGAAAGTTGTTCATCTGACAGAGGAGCACGTAAGAAGTTCTCTAATCGTCGTATCAAGCAAGTGTCTTACTGGTGGCCTCAGTACAAAAACATCATGGTTGACGCTGGCATTGATCAGATAGCCGAGACATGTCTAAACCACGATGAAAGCGTACGTTCCTTTTCGTGTTCTCTGCATGATACTCAAAGGAAATATCCAGGAACCACTGTCTCGCATTCCAGCTACCTTACCAGCACAACTCCAGACCGCTCTTCGCAATTTTTCTATCTGGCTCACGGGCCTTGAAGTTGTCCAGTCTCCCCGCCTTTCTCAGCTCACGGCTCAGCGGTTGCACATCAAGATTCACCAGGCGGCATTGGAACGCATGGCACGTTCATATCAACTGATATGCGAGCAGGTGAAGAAGCCGGAAAATAAGTATGAAGCGGCATCGACGCTGTTGGGCAGCGAGCGACCGTTCGGACAGGTTAACTTGCTTTGGCAAATATTTGGACTGGAGGGCGTAGAGGATATTGTACCGTAGATTGAATACCACGGACTCCATGGATGTAGGTAAAGAAGATAGGGGCTAGCGTCACAACAACGTGATTGTGACTTACGCGATTGATCCGACTTGACATGGCCTCCCTCTTTCTTGCTCGGGCCTCGCAGAATGCATCCAGGCATTCCGTGTTTAAGTATTCCTTGAAACCTACGCGATCCATGATACAAATCAGGAGATATACAGGCGGATCTCCTCTCGAACGGCCGTCCCTGTACTCGAATTTCAAGGAAAAACGGGACCTGCCTCAAATCGAAGTACGGATATCGTTGGTCGTCCATTAAAAAAAACTCAACTACTTTAAGAGACGATGGCCCATGGCTGTTGGCGTCGCCGCCTTGGTATTGACAAGCTGGGCTGCCTTCTTGACCTATGTCACAAACGAGACGAAAGTTACGTCGTCGGTGGTCAAGCAGATGCTACGAACTATCAAGAGTGATCCTCAACTTGCTGAAACACTCGGCCTAGCAATACGTCCCCAGCCGGAATGGTGGTTGAATGGTTATCCTATCATCCATGGGCAGGTGCTTCGCGACTATCTTTCTGTTGTTGTATCACCGTTGACATCCGCCTCTTTCAAAAAGATCAACCAGCTGCAAGGGAATATTGATGTCAGTTTCAGAATAAAAGGGTCCCAGGGTGCGTTACAGTCTCAGTCCTGCTTTCCATAAACTGAATTTGGTTCAACCAGGCTTTGGGACGGTTTATTTCACCAGCGTTCGTAAAGCCAAAGGCATGCCGTACGACATATGTATGTTTGCAATTTCTCGTGTGCTGAAGCTGCAGTAACTTTCATCGGCAGTGCGATTTAGAGTAATACTTGACGATGGTCGTATCATTGAAGTGCAAACGATGCCCGACCTAGATCCCAAATAGCTGAATAAACTGTAACTGCTTCACCACACCAAAGGTCCGATCGGGATGATCCTGGGGTGCACACCAGGAGTCTAGTCACGCATTGTTTGGTGGTAATGTCTAATGGGGACCTCTTGGACACAATTTCCCAAGCCAACGCGCTAAGATTCGTAGGGTTTTTCGAACACAATCAGCGGATTTGCTCGTCGCTCTGGCAATTGGCTCCAAGGTAAAACTCTGTGGCACCGGAGGGAAGGCAACGACGGCGATCGCTACTTCTTCTGACTCCTGCAAGAAAAAATCAAGCCCCCACCAATAACTCAAATGACATGCAAGGAGAACTCGAGACCTCTCAGCAACAGAATATGTAATACAAGAACAAGAACAAGCCTCCAGCGTGTACCTAGACCGTCCGTTGAATTGTGATGGTGTCTTCCCTTCCTTGGTGCTGGGGCAATTGTGCTGGGGTCACCCGTGGTCGCATGCACCTACTTAGATCGGTTGGTGAGGGCTTAAAGCGGGCCCATAAGTCGACGTCGAAGGTTTGGCGGAGGATTACAGTGGTTCGGGTCCCGTCATGGAGAACTCTGACAGACTCTGAGATTGCCTTGGCGTATGACGTCAAAAGCTTAACGAACGGAACTATTCCTGATGCATAGCCACTCATGTCCTGTGCCAAAGACTGCCAAAGATCGGCAAGATATTGATTGATACATACTCTGTCCTCATTAAATGGCCAATGGCGTTCAAGTCATTGCTCCGTGTTGCAACGCGCCAGGAACAAGATACAAAAAAACGGTGGTCGTAACACTTTTACATTATTGGAATATATCAAGGCGAAACGAGCAAAGGAACCTTTTTATCCCACTGTCTTGCACTGATCTCCTGTACGACAAACGCCGCGAATCCTACCCGGTTGAGGTAAAGGTTGTTTTTTGTCTTGCCATCTCCGATATAGCCCGCAATGACTTCTCTCGATGTATCATTGCTCAATATAGGCACCTAAGTAGCGACATTGAATATTAACATCAGCAACAGACATACGCACAAACGGGAGCACTCGCCCTGACGATTGTCCAGTGGGTAAGATCAGATGCTTGAATGACGACACCGATTGCGCGAATGTCTTTGTACGCATTTCTCATAGATACGGACACGCTGAAGCATGCCGTCAGCACCTGAGAACGGAGCAGAATCGAAATTTCTATCTGCCTTTTCACCATCGTGTAATAGGCGAGATTAAACTTGTCCGCCTGGTCTTCGATGGATGCAGTTCCTAGAGCTATGAGACGATCTACTTGGTGCTTGTGCTTTTATTCATTCAGATACGCGGATAAAGAAAGGCTAGGATTGGACGGTCCTCACCATGATGTCAATGATCCTTTCATATGCGTGGGCCAACGGCGTGCCAGGAAACGAGATGTCGAGTCAGGATCGCTAAACGGCTATCAAGTGAGACCGAATACCAGAGGGCTGCGAAAATTGGCCGGGACCCAAGGCAGAGAGCACGATATCCACGCCTTCCATCGCTTTCGAAATGCTATCTGCGTCTTCCAGCTGCCCTTGGATGACGATACAGTTTGGATTCGACTTGAGATCTTGAGGGATCTTTTCTGGAGTACGGACGTAGAGAACAAGAGTGGCTCCATCGGGGAGGGCAAGTACTTCTCGTACGAGAAGAATACCGGTGGGCCCCGTTGAACCGAAGATGAGGAGTCTCATCGTGGTATAAAAGCAACTTGTAAAGCCCTGGAAACCGACGGGCTGCTAATTATAAGTGCGTTCCGCGCTTTCAACCTTTTTCACCCAGGAAGGGCTGCGGGAAGTCGTAGTACGAGTGGTACTATTGACGAGGAGCAGAATTGCCCAAGAATTGCCGAGGAAAGTCGAGCCAAGTTGGCCACGGCAGCCTTGAGGTTACTTGCCGAGGCTTGTCGGCCAGTTCGGCCCGACAGATGTTGAATTGATGGCACGGACGATTCGTCTTCCTTGCGTCTTCCACTACTTATTAACTCAACGGCACTCTGCTAAGGTGTACAATGTACGCACACAACAAATAAGCTTACAAAACCTTTTCATTTTTGAGGGAAATGCTCGTCCAAATTCGAAACACCCTTGAAGCAGCGGAGTAATACTTATCGGCACCTTTCTATTGGCACATTCCTTCACATACTTCCGACTCGATCATCCGAATAATTCCACTGAGTTCGGGTTTTTCGTTTTTATATTGAGAAATTCTTCATGCATTCACAATCCCGGAGGCATCACTAAGATATCACCGGGGTATCCGAATTGGGGTTCTTACTTGGTGAAAAATCATGTTTTGCGTTACACAGTTGACTGGTATCCTGCTAATCGCCGTAACTCGAGTTGATTCCTAAATGTCAATGCACCGAATACAGGGGGCCATTTCCGGCCTGGCTTTTGCCCACGGTGCCTTGATCCTGCCAGAGCCTAATTTCAATACCAGTGCGCTGCGGGACGCCACGCTTAGTAGCACCCGCTATTCCACACTTACCGAAATGATTCCGATGTTGGCAACGACGGCACTCTTGGCCTTTGCAACTACCGTTGGCGCAATTTCCAAAGTCACCCGCACAGGGAGATATCTCTACACGGCGGACGATGGGAACAGGTTCTTCATCAAGGGAGTCGCTTACCAGCCTCCAGGCAAGCCTGAATTTTGTCGACCCACGCAATTGCCGCTCATCTCCGTCTAGGAGTTGTTGTTGAGAGTGCCGCCAATGCCTTCAATGAGCCTTCCACATGCAAATATATTCTTGTTTTCCAACTTGCTCCCAAACTCATCGGCTTCGTTTCGTACTGGCAGACACCGACCCACTTGCTGACGGTGCAGGTATATTTCTCATCATAACCTTTCTTGTAACTAGTGTTTGACCAATTTACTAGGTTGTACACGAGATCTCCCATTCCTGCAGAAGCTGGGAATAAATACCGTTCGCGCTTACAGCGTCGACTCGGCACTCAATCACGATTCGTGCATGAGCACCTTGAGCAATGCCGGAATATACACCATGTGGGTAGTTCCACTGAATTTCTGTGGCTTGAGGAGTCTTATTTCCACTTCAGCATCGATTTAGCGTTGCGTAAGTTCCAAATCAACGGCGTCAGTGGTCTCTGAATCATCCCAACAGCTCTCAACGGTTCTATTGACCGTAATTCCCCCGCATGGACCATTAGTCTCCAAAATCAGGTGAAGAAACTTTTGGCAACCCGCTCAACACACCCGCTGATACTTTTCTTAGTATCTCGCCACCATCGATGCATTTGCCAAGTATGACAACGTGTTGGCGTACAATGTTGGAAATGAAATCATGTTGCTCAACCAAACCGCGCCTGCGCCGTTCGTCAAGGCAGCTGCCCGAGATGTGAAGGCCTATCTGTAGGCTGTTCTGGCAATCCATGACCTCGATGCTGATTCCTCTTTTTAGCACTTCCATTTCTTCATCCGCTCTTGTAGGATATGCAGCCATCGATGGACCCGCTGATTTCCTCGTTCCCCTTGCAAACTACCTCTCTTGTGATCCTTCAGGATCCAACTCCGGAAGCTCAGCCATCGATTTGTTGGGATTGAATAACTAGTCTGTGCATCCACTCTTCTATCAAGATGATAAATCTGAACCGGTGCATAATTAGCGAATGGTGCGGCAATGCTCCGAGTACAACATACAATGGTGTCAATGGAGAATTCGCTGGTTACAACGTGGCGGCATATTTGTGCGTCCGGTTTATTCCTCGGCTCTCCAGGTTTCTGACCATTTTTCAGCTCAGAGTTCGGGAGTGAAAGCTGCAACCCAGGGGTACGGGTGTGGACTGAAACCGGCACCTTGTTCAGCGCTCCAATGACTGATATCTGGTCCGGCGGTTTGGCATTCAGCTACTTTCCCGCATCGAGCGCAGCCGGCAATTTTGGAATGGCCAACATTTCCTCAGACGGCACGGTGACGCCCTCCCAGGATTTTGACAACCTGGTGACCGAGTATGGCAAGGTTACCTTCGTCAACACTCCTGCCAAGTCTTCAGCCGCAGCCTCTTCCTTCCCTGCATGCCCCACAACAAACTCTTCCTGGGCAGCTACAACCACCGTTCCTCCGACGCCGAACCCTGCTGCATGCGCCTGTTTGGAGAACTCCCTTAGCTGCCAATTCATTCCTCAATCTTCAAACTACTCGGCGCTTGTTGGCACTCTCACCGACACCGCATGCAGTCTGTTGGGTTCATCCGGAGGAACCTGCGGAGATATCGGGGGCAGTGGAACGAGCGGAATCTATGGCAGGCTCGACATGTGCGATCCTGGTTAGTGGATTCATTTCTCTCGTAGGTCTGGCCTGACCGTGGCACCAGTCACCAAACTGTCGTATATATTCAGCCAGTATTACGAGCTCAAGGGGAGAGAGCCTTCTGCTTGCTCTTTCTCCGGGAATGGTACAGTCAACGCCGCCGCTCCCTCGCAGACGGCTGCTGCGGTCGGGGCGTCGTGTATAGCGAGCCCGTCTGCAGTGTTTACACCGAGCATCTCTGGATCAGCTGTCGGGAAATCGGGATCCGGTTCATCGAATGGTGGATCCAATGGGGCCATACAGTCGGTGGGGGGCGATACGATGTTAGGTGTAGCGTTGGTGGTGGGCAGTATGGTTTTGAGTGCACTCTGGACCTTGGCTTGAGCTACAACTTCAAATTTATAAGGATTTCTCTAGTGCATCGTGGACCGTTGAATAATTCGTTTCTTGTAACGTATTCGTTGCATTGCAGTCTTCGTTGCAGACTCCAGAGTTGGCAGTTGCCAGGCCATGCACGGACCAATTTCGGCACATCCCGATTTTGGCTTTGTTTACTTGACCCCAAACCATCTCGTGAAGAGAAAAAAATGGCTGCCTCTCCCAGCGCTGGCGACGAGGTCCAGGACAACTGGGGACCCTCTGACGATGCTGCCATGGGCCCCCGTCGCAGTGCTGAACCCTCCAACGGAGACCCTCTTCCTGTCGACGAACGCGGTCAGGATCCAACCGACCCCGTAGACTATCCTCGCGGCTCTAGCGTAGGCAGTGTCTCTGCCAACAAGGGCGACAATTTCCGGGAAAAGCAAGTCAAGGTGCTTATTCGGTCTTTCCTTGTCTATTGCTTGCACCACTTGTAGAGAGAGGGAGAAAAAAAAAGTCACTTGGCATATGGCAATGTCTCTGCTCGCGCTGTCTGTGACGCCCAATGCCTTCCTTGTTTCTCGTCGCGAGGCTTTACTTTTAGCTCGGGCCCTTGACCACGCCTTGTTCTTGTCTTTCCAAATGTGTCCCAACTGGGTGTTTACTTCTTGCTGCGCAGCCGAACAAGGTCTATATCGGCGGTCTTCCCGAGCACACACGCCCAGAGGATCTCCAAGGCTGCTTTGGTCAGATAGGCAACATCACCAACATTGAACTAAAGTATGTCGCCCTGTGGCTCAAACACTGCTCGATCTGAACGAAACCCTCCCAGAATCGGATATGGCTTTGTGGTATGTCGCCTCCTTGTTCTTGTATTCTCTGTTGCTGAGCTCGTTGCATAGGAATTCGACAGCCGCCAGGCAGCGGAAGAAAGTGTCGCTAAATATCATGAAGGTCATTTTATGGGCAACAAAATTCGCGTGGAACTTTCCCACGGGGGTGGAAGGACCGCAAAATACACGGGAGACCCAGGGGCCTGCTTCAAGTGCGGCAACATGGGTCATTGGGCGCGGTGTGTTCAACTATGTGGTCATATTGGACTATCACTTATCATTATTCATAGAGAGTGCCCTAACGCGGCCCAGTATGTGTTTAATCTCCATAACAGTCTCTGTGCCCTAACCTCTTCCTCCAGAAGCCCGCAGCGTCGCCTTCAAGACGCGCCTCCTTTGGACCGTGGTCGTGATTTTGCTCCGCTCCCTCCTCGCGATGTGCTGCCTCCCCGGGACTCTCGATATGACTATCCGCCTCCTCCTAGGGATTACCGAAGAGCGCCTTCGCCTCCACGTGATTATCGCGACTACCCTCCTGCGCCCCCGATGAGCAGAGGCCGGGACTATGATGATTACAGACGCGGCCCTCCCGTTCCTGACCGCGATCGCTATCCTCCTTCGGTGCCCCCCACGGATTACAGAGGCGGTCGTTATCCTCCGCCGCCTGATCCCGCTTATCGCGGCTACGGTGGACCTCCTGCGCCCCCTGCCGCTCAGTATGATCGCTACGATAGAAGACCCTACGAGCGATACCCTCCTTATCCGCCTCCCGCGGGCGGCAGGGCCCGAACTCCTCCCCGGACTCGCGACGATTACGACAGGGCCCCGCCGCCTCGGTATGATATATTATCTTTTACAAGAGGTCTGATACGAAAGTCGCTCAGAGACTACACGGACTATCGTGGTCGCCAGCCATCGCCCCCTCCGTCACGTTACACGAACGATTACCCTCGAGGGGGCCCTCCGGACGCAACAGCTTCGAGATACAGGTACATATCGTTGTCTGATGCGCCCTTTGAATGTATTATTAACACTCGAAGTAGGCGCCGTTCAGAGAGCCCTCCTCCTCGGTCGTCAGGCGGTACGTATGAGCAAGGCTACACTGGGGGTAGTGGAAATGCTGCAGGCTTCTCTGGTAATGGCTATACTGGCGGACCTACCAGATCTCGGGATTACCCTCCTGCTCCTCCTCCCCGCAACGGTCGCGATGGTCCTGCCGATGCTGGCGCGTACAGAAGGCCCTAGTGGACTGGTTCAAGCCTGGGCTTTCCAAAAACTATGCTACTCTAAAGGACGACTGCGTCCGACCCATCTACTTCTTTCATCCGATGTTGATACCGGATACCATTGAATGCATCTCCGAGTTCAAACAAACTATATAGTAGATAGAGTATATAAGTTACCACACCAAGCCGCAGTGGTACCCCACGCCTGTGGGTCTTATGCGTTAGCCAACTTGTAAAGTGCATCTCTGTCCCCTGACTCGTCGACGAGGGCACGTAGCATTCCTTTTTTGTTTTTAAGCAGTTCTTTGGGAGTATCGAATTCGACCTATGTTTCCGTGAGCATGGTGAAATCGTAGTCAAATAACTGTGGCTCACAATGCGACCAGCATCAAGGACCATCTGCAAGGTATGAGCACAACTGGCGAGGCACGAGCTGGAGGAAACCTACAATTTTATCTGAATCCATGATGGTCTGCAACCGGTGAGCCACGGTCAGTCTCAAAAACGATTAGCGCAATGTGAGATATGATACGGAGATGCCTACAAAGTGGTGTCCTTGGGTAGCTCATTCCGAAGAGATGTTTGAATAATTGAGTCGGTCTTGTAATCTTAATCGAAATCAATCATTCAATGCAAACTTCACAGTGACTGGCTGGTCGATACCTATCGCAGAGGTTGCTTCGTCTAGAGTCATAGAGGAAACCCAGCACTAGTTAGACAGGCAGATTTATTGAGTGGGATATTCTCCCACCCAAGATCAAGAGTTTGCTGCCCCGAACGATGGCACGAGCTGCACATGCAAATGAGCAAGGATTTAACCTGGTTTCTTGGCAAATACGCACCCAATGCTAGAATTTGTCGCTGTCCGACGGAGAGATTACCGCCTCCACTAGCTATCTCGCTGTCCAAGGTGATTTTTCCCTCGTCCATCTCACTTTGAAGGTCAAAGAGGCCGGCGGAACGCAGTGCACTGTTCAGCGTTGCATCGTCGTATTGCTCGAATAGGTCAAGGTTTTTCCTCAACGAGCCTGTAAGTAGCTCGGGCTGCAAAGGTTAAGTAATCAAATGAAAACTTCACGGCCCACAAGTGTACGCACGATTTGAGGAATGATCGTGATGTTCGAGCGCAATGCGTCCAAGTTAATGGATGAAGTGGGTATACCATCGTAGGTAATGGTGCCCTCGGTGAATATGCACCTAAGAAGGGCTATCACAGATAAGAATAGTTTCAGCTAAAAAGGAACCATAGGCATTACCAAGTGTCAATGAACTCTGCGATCAATTAATTAGTCAGCAAACACGTATAAACCGGACATCAGTTTTACTTTGCCTGATCCAGTGCGTCCCACTTTCCAGCAGGTCAGTGCAAGGGGGAGTAAATAATTCAGTCCAACTCACCAACTCCAACCCGCTCGCCTGCTTCGATGTTGAACGATATGTCGTGCAGCACTTTCGGCCCATCGTTCGAATACTTAGCTGACAGCTTTTCCACACTCAATTTGCCGCTTGCAGGCCAATACGCAGGAGGAACACCATCAGCAGTCGGCTTGGGTTCCTGCTCAATGGAAACATATCCTCGAATTCGTTCCAGCGAGTTGCCTTGAATCTCGAAGTCGTTCAACACCCGAACCTTGTTCACTTCAGAAGCTGCGGCGGCACGAAAGGACAAACGAGGCACTTACCCACCACAGAATCATTCCCGAAAATCCGATGGCCTGGAATCATCAAGCACCTGAAAGGGGGGAATAAATTACCACATACCATGTTCAAGCTGAAACCAATGTTGGACGGAGAATGGGACTGGAAGTAGATCAGGTAGTATGCCAACGACGCAGCCTGGAATGAATGTTAGCTTGCTGCAGCATGCCGGGACAGAAATCCACCGACGAAAAGGCCACCAAGAACGTCTAGATATGGGGATTCAAAAGGGCGACTAGAATGCGTAGAATATTTGCTGACCAATTCGCACACATATCCACCGGTTGAGGTTGTAGAAAGTGCGCGCCGTCCTGGGACTTAATAAATGACCGTACATCTCGCGTGAAAATATGCAAACCTGGTGTATTTATCAATCCGCTCTAAAGAAATTTTCACGATAGAGCTCTGGGCACCATAAGCACGAATAGATGCTACACATTGTTAATTGAAATAACGGCCAGTGGTGAATGTCAGCTTACTAAGTCCAGCGATGGCTGCGCCGAAGCTAGGTTGACGTGAGTGCCGTTGATGCAAAAGCGACGGAAGGAATGATCCTACTGTCCCAAAACGGGCGCCTTGGCATTGCTCATCTCGCGTTTCACACTGAGCTGTGCGGCGATGTAAATTTGCTAGCGACGCATGTAAGCTATAGCGACACAAGCCAAAAGCGTGCAAACATACACCAAACCAGTTGCCTGAAAGATGGTTAATTGGTTATCGAGGAATTATATTCCTAGTAAAACTGACCGAGGAATCCGACGAGCACACCAGGTATGAAAAAGAGCGGCGTGAACAAGATCACAGCCCCAAATTTAATAATCATCGACATCGACATTTCTGCCAACAGAATTAGATCAGTTTCTCGAGACGCTTTGTTTGCTCACCCAACAGCCCCCACAGTCCTTGTGAGATGGGGCCGTCAACCGATCGAATATCGACGGTACACCGAGCGATCACCCGGGAAGTAGGGGTAATATCCAACCATCGGAGAGTCGTGCCGAGCACTGATTCAACGAGCTGTTTGTGGATAGATTTTGACGCCCGGAAGACTCCCAAGGTGTAAAAGACATAGGATACGGCGTAGACGATTAATGCGATCAGATACACGATACCTGTGAGAGTGTAATTGAGTCAAGCGCTCAAAAGAATCCGGCAAACGCACAGAAGATGCCAAGATAACTTGATGCGTCCGTAAATAATCATTCAAGAATAACAGGCGGAAACAACTCACTAGAAGACATCCACTTCTGAAGCATCGTGCTCCAGGTATTGGCTGAAGATCAGAAATTATTCAGTTGCTGCGCACAGATTAAATAATGTTGTTACCTAGCCCAGTATCCAAGGAACCAAGTCTGGATAGCTTGGCATAACTCGGTGAGGCCGAGGCCAGCGAGGAAGAAGGTGAAGAATAGTAAAGTGTGGTTACCGCCCAATCCCTTGAAGTAAAGCTTGAGCGCATCCCAGCTGACGTGTCCTTCTTCAATTTCTTCGGCCACGATCAACTTCCCATCCGCCGGTTTAGTCTCCCCAGCGGGAGGAGCGTCAACTTCATCCATTTTCTTGTCGAGAACCTCGCCGTCCTTCTCGAGTTCCAAGGCTAAAACCTCGTCTGTGGCGAGGGCTTCTGCAATCGGACCATGGTTGTTAATCTGGCCGTCGATTCCCATTGATATAATATAATTGGCTATCGGTTTGGCCATGGCCACGTTATGCGTCACCATAATAATGGTGCGTCCTTTGATCAATTCGCCGCGAAGACATTTGCTAAACCAAAAGTCAGAACGACTCCAATGTCGATGGCTTATATTCTTACTCGACGATCCACTTGGCCGTGTGGACACTGTGAGTCGCAAAGTTAGTAGTTTTCACGCCGATTGGGCTTGAACGTACTCCAGAGCCGCAAGGATATCGTCGAGCAGAATGATCTCTGCGTCCGCATATATGGCCCGCGCGAGTGTAATGCGAGCCTAGTCATATCAGCGAGGGTAATATCCCTTGATAACGTGCATACCTTTTGGCCACCACTGAGGGTTAATCCCTAGAGGAATTATTAAATCATTGGTTTAATTAATTCAAAGGAATGACCAACCTTTTCACCGACTTCGGTCCTATCTCCGGCCTCAAACAAATCCAGATCGCGCTCCAATGCGCACTGGTGGACAACCTGGGATCATGATTAAATGAAAAGTATAAATCCACAGGCACGCGCTCACCTTTTTGTAGCGCTCCGCGTCGTATTTGGCACCGAAAAGGATGTTTTCCTGTTTCGCACAAGATTTGTCAGATATTTGTAACCGGGGAGCGCGGCAAGCAGGCACACACCTTGATCGTCTTGTTTGAACAGATTGTCAAATGTTTGTATCTGGGCAACGCGGCAAACACACCTCGTTTTGGACCCAACTTTCTTGCGCGGCGTACGAGATGCCATTAGCGCGAGGCAGATGATACCACGAAGAAGGACCTGCTCCGGTAAGTTAAGTCAAAGGTCGGGTTATTCAAATTTCGTACCCGAAGGAATGAAGTGCATCTCGCCTACAAGAATTGTCAGTGCTGAAGTCCGCTTGCCGAAAAAAAAAGGGCCGTCATACCGAGAAGAGCCATCAGAAGGGAGGTCTTTCCCTGCAAACAGGTTTAGGATCAAGAAGAGATAACTTCGTGCATGTTCCGAACCGATCCAGTGGGCCCGACGATGAGATTGACGCATCCAGGTTTGAAAAGCATTTCCCCATCGATCTTGAGCATGAACTTGCGTCTGGATGGAGTGACTGAACCATCCGTTTTCTCGCTCGACCAAGCGAAGGTGGCGTCGCAGAAGCCGATCTTGTTGTTTACTCCAGCATCGGCGGGGATGAAGAGATCTGAAGCGTCAGGATCTTTTTCAGCGAACGAGTCAAGGAGCTCAGTCTTGGGAACTCGTGAGCTTCAGGTGCGCGTTCTGGGGCAGCAGGCGGACAGACCTTGTGCAGAAACTCGTTGACACGATCGAGGGAGACTTTGCCCGTGATAGCCTGGCTCAATGCCCAGAAAATAAAGTGCAGTTGACTGCGAAGCATGTCAAAGACGGACATGGAAGAGAAGACCTTCGAGGCGTTGAGATCCTCCTTCATGATAATCGTCTGTGCCACAAATCTCAATGAGAAGCTCTAGCGTGATTGCTAGAATACTGACACTGAGAACAACTCAGTCAGCAACAGATATATCCGGAGAATGAACGGAAAACTGACTATGTGGCTGGAAAATGTGCATTCATACGTGGTCAAGCCAGCAGAAACAAAGACAGACTGACCATATGTGGCAATCATCGTCGCGACAGGTATGAAGAAGTTGAGGGTGCCGTTCACAAGATCGAGCATCTGTCTCTTCCAAAGCCAGTTCAGCTCTTCTTCCCGCTTCTCGGCGACCCTTTCGTTCATCTGACGTTCCCATCCAAACAGTCTAGAGAAGATGTCAGGCATGGTCTAAACCTCAGTGTGAATCCCAACTTAATCATCCGCAATACGTTCATGGCTACAAAAGGGACGAATATGTTAATGGATGGTGAAGATGGGGAAAAGGAAGCATTCACTTTCGGTCACCACTTGAACACGGGAGTCCGTCTTCTTGAGACGCTGCTGTTGGACCGCTGCAATTCATGATTCGATGTCCCGCTACAACGCTGTAGACTCACTTTGGATTTGCTTGGCAACATATCCAGGTACGGGGAATAACAGAACCATGACCCCCATGCCGACGAACGCGCTGTCCATCCGAGTCAGCAACTAGCTTGAGGAGTAGTTCCTGGATTCACCTCCATCCAAGAACCTGGTACAGGAAAACGACGCATAAGATGATCTCCATTGGAATAAGGAGCAGGATGAACAGGAAGTCGCGCGACTCGGTGATGTTTCCTAGATCCGTGGTCACCAAGTTGGTGATTTTTCCAACTAGGTTGCTCGCGCTGGCCGACTCTTCGGATTCTTCCTTGGTGTCTTTGCCCTTGCCCTTTGCTTTGCTAGAGGTGGTCGATTTAATGCTGGCGGAACTGGCTTGCAGGGTCTCATCCCGGGAAACAGTGTCGGCATTGATAGTTTCGTCACCGCTCGACTCTTCTTGCTCAGTGGGGGATGCGCTCCGGTCTTGAGGGGTCGACGCTCCACTGGAGGTCGGTGCCTTTTCGGCGCTCTCCGCTTTAACACGGATGCGCAGGGCATGCTCAAAGACCAGCTGGGTAATCAATGCCTGCAGGAAGTTTCAAGTTGACGGAATCTTTTGTGTCCCTAAAGTAAATTCACTCGCCTCGCAGCGGACGAGCGTCCGGGTCTTCATTTTTGCGGGTCAGTCACGTGACATGAATGCATCAGAAATGTGAAGTCCTACCGCCAAAAATATGTACCATTGGAAGGAGGTGGATGCCACAATCGGACCGAGGAAGAGCCAAATGATCCAGAACCATGGTTTTATGGTCGGATTTTGACCGGGGTGCTCAAGGTAGCTGGAAGCTCGTTAATACTACTCAAGAGGAAAGGAAGCCAACTTACTCGAGTAGTCGGTTGATGCCAATCGGGGAAGCAAAGTTGCTCACGGCCATCACGATGATTGTGGCAGCCTAGAAGGGGAATGCTGGTACTTGTAAGTGCGAAAACTTTGAAAGTACACACCATGCTCAAATATTCGGTGCGAAACACCCAAATGAGACCGAAGAACAGGTGGCGCTTGTTCGAGACACTGACTTCTAGGTGCTATGCTCTGGATAAGACAAAATCCTGACGTTGGTTTCACACAAACCTTGAAATTCCTCGCTTTGAGATTCGCTGTGGTGTCATAATCAGCGAGCGGGGGAAGTTGGTCTAAAAAGAGTTGAGAATAGCTGTGCGGTGAACCTTGTGCACACATACCGTGCGGTAAATGAGGAACGCGGTATGCCAGGAAGACGATTGGATCCAAAAAGAAGTAGAACATGGTGGCGATAATGGACGCCGTCTGTTCAGGGTTGGGAACAACCATGGGGTTCTGGATGGCGCCATGAGTATTACATTCGCACCACGAGTAAGAGTGGATACATACCTTGGGGTCGACGGGAATGTACTGGCGCGGAACAAAAAGAGGGACGACCGCGGCACCAACGAGCAGGGCGGCCATTTTGACCCATAGAATCCAGCCTTCGGAAAGGTCGAGCGGAACACGGTGGTACGTGATGAGCGGGAAGAGATCGCGGTACACATAGGTCAAAAGAGTGACGACAAGGAGCGTGTTGAGATGTTTGACGACGACCTGGCTCGATCTCCGTTTGGCGGACACGGTGGCGATGGCGAGAATGGACGCGTAGAAGAACGCCATGCACATGGCGACCTGAAGCCATTCGGTGACGGAGAGTGCGGGTTTCGCGTGGGGTTTCTTGGGATGTTTTTTGCCCCTGCGACGAAAATGAACTGCTGCGGTGTCTCCATAGGTTGCACACATACCATTTGCCAAATATGCTCGCTTTACCGGTTTCAGACCTATGCGCCTCGGTGAGTGCTAATGTGGTGATGGACAGGCCGAGGAGGGTGAGACAGGCGACGAGGCGCGCGAGCTTGAAGGTGAAGATGACAGGGCCACCGTGGTGGGCGACGTGTTCCTTTACTTCTGCAACCAGGCCGACGGGATGGAGAGCAGGCGGCGGATCAGTGACCTCGGGCTGGGACGTCCGGAAGATGAACGCGCGCAACTTGCGGCCCCAGACGGACGCCCAAAAGAGGTGCTGGAGGAGCACGAACGCTGATACTACTGCAACGAGTGCTGGTAAAATAAGTGTATCCGTCCAACTATTGAAAGAAAGATGGTCAATAATAGCCATTGCGAGTTGCTGATACTTTTCTCATACACGGTGTGCTTTTTGGCTGAAAAGAACGAGACGAGGGGCTGTACCGAGGCATGGGTGACCGCGAGGGGACTCTGTGCCGTGGACCAGAAATTCATGATGGTGGTTTGGAGCAGAAAAGGCGGGCTAATTTATAACTTACGCGGCTGAGTCGAGTCAGATCGGTTGCAGCGTATCAGGTTATCAGGGACCGACAGTGATATACTAGATTGGAATCGCAATGCAGCAAGGACGCAAATCGTACATGTGATCATCCAGCCTTGCCATGGAACAACCCCAGCCTGCTCCCCCGAGGCCATCTTCCGACTCGCTTTCCCCCACCCATCCTCTCTCGCAGGGCCCCGTTCCGCTCTTTGATCTACATCTCCGCGTCCTCACTGACTCCTTCATCGCATTCTTCCAAGAACGGTGCTTGTCTACTTGTAATTTACTCCGGCCCCGATTTACTCATCGCTTCCAATAGAAAGCGCATCGAAGAGAACTAGTCGGTTTTTCTGTGTGGTCGCGTGCTTTGTGCTCACCCAGCTCAGCGTCGAGTCGCTTGGCAGACTCCACAAGAAAATCAAGTCGATTGACGCGTTTCTCGATGATCGGACCGAACTCAGCACAACCCGCAGTGCCTGGAACGAGGTCCGCGACAATGTCGACCGAGGTGCGTCGCCCGTCGCCGCCGGGTCATGCTCCGACACCCCCTGCCAGAGTCCCAGGCCAGACAAGCTTTCCTCTCGTCGCTCGCCGGCGATGTGATCAACCCACTGACATCATTGCGCGTATGTTTGATGCTCCGGACCATCCTTCTACGCAGCTTGACCGTTTTTTCGCCGGCAGGAAACGCAAGAGAGGACCCGCAAACGAATCAAGGAGGATCTGAAAGAGTCGGGCAACGCGTACAACGACTTTGCCGAAAACGGCCTGCCCAAACTCAAGGCGAAATATGCAAAGAAATTTGCCGAGGTTGAGGTAATTATTGGTCTTCCTTGTTTACCCCAGCGGGACCAACACCCTGAGCAGGAGAGCAAGCGAATGGCAGCCGCTGCGCCGCCCCTCTCACCGACACCGGTAATTGCATCGGGCGGCGGGGACCTCCACGTGCCCAAAACTTCAACGCCAGGCGCGCCAATACGTGTTACGTCGCCGCAGCCTCTGCGTGCGCTCGAACGTCGGCCATCTGGCAGCGCGCCAAGCGGCCGTAATCGTTCACCCTCATCCTCGACCGCATTTTCCGACTTGGCCCACCACGGAAAAAAGCAGCTCAATCAGCTCCGAGGCTTCCTCGAAAAGAGCGGATCAGTCAAGGAGTCTTTAGGCGGCAACAGGGAAAACTACGCACTTAAAGCGGTGCGTGCAAAGAGGGAGGCGGACGAAGCCGGTGAGCCCCTTCCCCTGGCCGCGCTGTGTTTCGGCTGATCCCTGCCAATAGACAAGGAGTACCGCAAAGGTGTACATTGGCTCGAAACCCTCCGATTGCGACGTATCAAGATCCTGGAGAGCGGGTACAGGGTCCGTTTACAATCCATCGAAATTCGCGACCATCTGACACATCTTCAGAGCTTGGAAATGTTTGTACAGGATTACTCGGGCACCGTGAAGAAGGTGCTTGAAAAGTATACAGACAATATGACGTACGTCGCTCTGCCTTCGCCTCTCAGCTTCTATCTGGGTTGACTGTATTATAGTGCTACGAGTACAACGCAAACGCAATTGTCCTCGCACGCCCGCGCAGTTGTGGACAAGATCTCGCCGGAGATTGACATCTCCAAGCTGACGGCGTATATCCCGCGCTCACTTGCATCTGCCATACCCGACCGCATATTATACCATAATGGACAAGTTGGAGAATGTAACGATCTGATATTTGGGTTCAGTCTATTGGACTATGCTATGGCAAACAACCTCCCAGAGGGCGAGGCCCCCAAGATTGTCCAGATTTGCATCAGGGAAATTGATCAGCGAGGCCTGGAGTCCGAGGGGATCTACCGGGTGAGTCTATTTTTTCTCGCTTCCTATTAGGTTCTTACAAAGCCCAAGGTGTCAGGTCGGCATGCCGTTGTTCAGTCTGTTCGTCGTCTCCTTTGCCGTCGCATAATCATGTTGACACAAGTTTTCGTTCTACTTGACAGATGCAACATGAAATTGAGCGAGATGAATCTAAATTCGAGTTCAAGCCCAAGGATGATATTTATGCTGTTGCCTCGTTGCTCAAGGTGAATGGCAGCGCACTTTATTCTGATGTCCTGGGCAGCCGTTCACATTTCCGCTCCATAGTTGTACCTGCGGGAGCTCCCAGAACCCGTGTTTAAATTCGCTCTGCAAGATCGAATCCAGCACACAGAAGATCGAGGTTGGTTGTTGTGCCCCATAGAAATTCGAACACAGTTATTGACTTAGACTCAGCTGATCACCAGTCGAACAACTTTATGCTGCTGAGATCCAAGATACGGCGCCTGCCTCCCGTGCATCAAGCCACGCTCAAAGCAATAGTGGAGCACCTTTCCCGCATCGTCGCGTTCAGTGAGAAGAATAAAATGGACGCGAAGAATCTGGCAATCGTGTTTGGTGGTGTTATTTTTGGCGAGGATGAGATTCTCAAAGGTGGAGACCTTCTCAACATGGCGACATGGAAGGTGGGTTCGGCGCCATCGACCTGTCTTTTTGCGATACTGAACGTGCACTCCTAGGACTCATTAATGGAGGATCTAATCATGCATGCGCATGTTTTGTATGACGATAATGCTGTGCAACAATCACCGCCGCTGCCAGCCACGCCCGCTGGGGAGCCCGTGCCGCAGCTGTACTATGGCTCCAAGCGGACACACGTTGCAACAGTGCCGCCGTCCTCTCCTCCCAATCGGGCCGGTACTGCGTCACCGCAGGACTTTACTCCCCGCCTGCCGACGCGACCAGCCAACAGCATCCACCCGTCCGCCAGGGCGAATCCGCCACCGTCCCCGACCAAAGATCGGGCAAGTACGGTGCCGACGATCGTCCGGCGCCCCAGCAACGAGCCACCCTCGTCGCCTGCAGTGTCTACAACGACGCTGGAGACAGAGACATCGTTCCGCACGTCCGTTGATCTTGAGAGTGTCAGTGAGACCCCGTCACAGCCATCGTCCGCCCGACATTCGCTGCAACTGTCACCACACTCGCCGCAGCATCCACCGCTTGCAACCCTGCCGGAGCGGTAGTCCAATAGGCTGCTCCGGCGCTTCTATGTTTAGGTTCGGGAATGGACCCAGACTGTATTACTTTTTCTTCACGCCTCATAACTGATTGATGTATTTTTCTTTGCATCCGTGTTTTGTTTTCCCTATCTGCATGTGGATTAGGCCATTAATACCGCACTCTATATCCCTACGTATATTGGCTAGCTCTTTTCCTGTTCACAATTGAAGGTGTAAGTAGTTAGTATTTCGGATCGCTTCTTGCTAGTTTGTGGTCGTCGGCCACTGACACCACGGGGCTGAAGTGTGACAAGATCAACTCATCGCCGTCCTCATCATCTGAGGACACAATATCGATGATGTCCACATCGGAATCGTTTCCAGTTTCGTCTTGAATGCTGGGTTCGGAAGCACTCCAGGTTCTTTGCCATGCTAACGCACGCGGGTGGGCTTGCACTCTACATGTCCCAGTCAGGGACCTGGTGTCAGTCTGGGCATCCGAACTTACTTGGAGGGTTGGAAGTTCTCAATTTCGAGGTGATCCATGGTCGTCGCCCGGGAGAGGGCAACATACGCTGAATGACTACATCAGATGGCGCTCAGCGGATATCATACATGTGTGCCTCGCCTTGCCCCTTCTCGAAAGTTCTGTTCAAATCAACCTTGACGCGTTCAAGGGTTTGGCCCTGTGATTTATGGATGGAAAGGGCCCATGCCAGTATTAGCGGCACCTGCAGTCTGTGCGCTTCGCAGTTCCCTTTGTACCCCTCGACGGAAAATGGAAGCGGGGCACAGACCAGCTGGAGACCGTTAGTAAATCGCACCAGAGGCCACGCCTGATTCTTCTCGAACACATTCTCGTTCAGCGGGCAAACCATGGGCGGCGGACGATCTGATTGGGGGGGTTGCGCGATCATGAGTTCACGTTCAAAAGCCTCGCGTGTGGTCAGGAACTCCTCGACGACGCCGACACTGCCATTGACAAGGCAACCTTGCATGACATTCTGTGAGGCGTCTTTTAGTCGCGGAAAGCGCCAAGGGTAAGGCGTACCTGGAGCAACATGACCTGAGCACCAATCTAAGGGAAGGGTGATCGTTAGTAGGAGGGCATGCAGATGTTCGATGAGCACTTTTAAAGAAATTTTCGAGACGGCCACTAATCGGTCCAGCAATCTTTCAGCACCTTCTCTATGATTGTCCATTCAGAATGATAACGGGATCGCGTATACGAATTGCGCCTCAACTTGTTTATCAGTTGGTTGTGAACATCAAATCCCGCACTGTCGACTGCATGATAAGTTAGGACCGTTCCTGAAAGAACAGCGAGTCTCTCGTTGTCTGTGGAGGGTTCAACTTGAACAACAGAACAGAGACAGATGACCTGCTTACTGCAAGCTTCGACCTCTGCCCTCAACGGGAATCTGAACCCGAAATTAGTCTTGCCATCGCAGTGAGGTCACAGTAATGGAGGACCCACAATCGACTGGGTTCGATTCCGTCGGCATAAATCAATGGACGGGAAAGTTTCGTCAATATTTGGATGTGTGCGCGACTCAGTACACCCAGTCGCATCGACGAGAGAATATCGATGAAAACTGAGGGCAGATGAGGGCAGTTTTCAGTGACTCGAAAGTGCTCTATTACCGTTGTCCGTTTGACGGAAAACGCGAGATAAAACAACCGGTCGTCCGATACACCTTGGCCATGACTGAGCGTCGAAAGCATAAGTAGCCGGCATGGAGCGTTCGTGGGTCTTGTCGGGGACAGGTGGCAACTGGAAAAAATCTCCACTGAGCACGAGCTAAATACTGAGCAATACGTCGCGAAAATGGGGTAGAATAATACCTGCATGCCGCCGAAAGGCATCACTGATTTTTTCACTGCGCGGGCAATGTATTCCTGATAGCATGTTCAGTTGAGGATAAAGCTGCATTCAGAGTGCACCCACAAGTTTATCAAAGAGGACGCCGTCTATCATGGATACTGAAGTATGCAATTAACTTCAAGGCCACATACGAGGGCGATATCTTACTCTCGTCGATGATCAGAGTCTCGGTCTCTTCCCACCGAATTCGGAGCCTGAACGAGGTTGTGATTTTTCTCGCGAGGGATTCCTTGGACTCCTTTCCGAGGCCTATTCCAGCAAATGAATGAACAGTGGAGCCACCGATGTTAAGACCAGCAATCCCGGTGGACGCCGTCACGGCCACCGACCCCGGTTTATTCTCTTTCAGTGTTTTTATGACCTCGCGTAGAAGGATAGATTTCCCCGTGCCCTGTTCAGATTGAGTTGTGAAAACGCGATGCAGATCGAAAAAGCTACGGCAGGTCCCGTGAAAAACACGGATTCTCCAGCAAGAACCATGTCCAGCACTTTTTGTTGTTCCCTGGAGAGCCTGATAGCTCTTGGTGGTTGCAAAAGAGTGGCTGGTATAATAACTGCATCCATTTTGACTCCAGAGTTAGAGAAAGAACCGTGTGGCACGTCGTGGATAGGAGTCAAGACGCGTGACGAAACGCGATCGTGACCTTACGTAAGCTGATTGCCGACGTACCCAATTCCCACTCTTTGGACCACGACCACGACGACCGTCCAGACTGCAGTCTATGCTGATCCCTCGTTGAATGAATCGGGCTTTGACTAGGCTCACCGTCAATTCAATGCCGAAATACTACGCTGTTGCAAAGGGAAGAGAGGGGCCAAAGGTCTATAATAGCTGGGATGAAGTTCGTCAATCTAGTTGAATTTTTCTCGCACAATTGACACTCCTACGATGATAGTGCAAAGATAATGTCTCCCGATTCCCCGGGGCTGTACATAAGAGTTTCACATCCATGGCACAGGCCCAAACTTGGTTGTCTTGTGCGTCCATACCTCGTTGTTATTCGTCCACATCGCCGTACTTATTCTCGCCAGCTTCCCTTTCGCTTCAGACAGCTGGTCCATCACAAGCTGCACCTCATTCCACCGGATCCATCCGCTCGAGGAAGCCGTACAGCCGTCCTGAGCCCATTGTCCCGACGCAGGCCCCTGCCCAGAGCTCCAGTTCATCCAATACTGAAGCTGCCATCTCAGGCGCCAATGTTGTTCTTTCCCCAGAACAACAAGATGTCCTTCGGCGGGTAGGCCAAGGACAGAGCATATTCTTCAGTGGATCTGCCGGGACTGGCAAATCCGTACTGTTGCGTGAAATTATTCGTCAGCTGGGAGGACATGGGGATCCCACTGTCGGTATCACAGCATCTACCGGAATAGCTGCTGTCAATATCGGTGGTACCACTCTGCATTCTTGGGCGGGGATTGGAATTGGCAATGAGCCAGCCAAAAAGATGACTGGAATGTTCATCGGCCAGCACGAGAGATTTGTCAAGGTCTTGGAACGCTGGAGGACAGTAAGGACACTGATCATCGACGAAAGTGCGTATGACTGTTTACATCCCTCTCGCTGCTGATCCAGAAGTATACGCAGTTTCCATGGTTGATGGTGCACTGTTCGACAAACTGGTTCGCTCTTTGTCAAGTTCCGCTTCAACATCTAATCTGGCCGCACCTAGGAGGAGATGGCGCGCATCCTTCGTCGAAATGAGGCTCCTTTCGGTGGCATTCAGGTAATTTGCCCAACTCGTGTTTATAACGTACTGCTAACTTGACTTCGCAGCTCGTTCTATCTGGGGTAATTTGCCAACTCGGTTTATAACGTACTGCTAACTTGATTTCGCAGGACTTCTTTCAAGCGAGTAACTTGGCAACATGAGTTGTCATACATTGTTAATTTATGACTTCTTCAGCTCCCTCCAGTCCCGAATCGAGTGGGTGATAAGATTATCACCCCTATCTTTGCCTTTGATTCAAAAACATGGGAATCCTGCATTGGCCATCCAGTCATTCTCACGCAAGTTTTCCGCCAGAAAGACCAAGGTTTCGTGGAACTATTGAACGCGATGCGCTTTGGAAAGATTGAGAACGTTGGGGCCTTCACGGCCCTTGCACGAGAAGTTAAATACACGGACGGCATAGAGCCAACAGAGTTGTGAGTTCAAGCTGATGACGGCATGCAAATCCTTTGACATCTCGCTCCGCGTAGGCTATCAACCAGGGCAGAAGTTGATACTTCAAACAACTCGCGGTTAGCCAAGCTGGAAGGTGATTGCCAGACCTACCAAGCTATGCAATATGCAGGTATCTTTTTATTCATTTTTTTTGGAGCATTTAAAGTAGCAAAATCAATAAATTTGCAATGCAGGCACAAACTCGAAAGGGGAGCGGGTAGGCCCTGAGCAAATGGAGCGTCTTTTGGAGCGGCTGGTCGTCCCAAAAATAATTCGGCTCAAAGTGCGCACTTTCCCACGCCCCCGTTCAGTAAATTCTAACACCAGTTCCTATGTAGGTCGGCGCCCAGGTGATGCTGGTCAAGGTCGGAACCGTCCGGTCATGCACTATGGTTGAATTTACATTGTCTCGGACTGCAGAACCTGGTCCAAGGCCACCTCGTGAATGGATCCGTCGGACAAGTTATCGGGTTCTTTAGCTCCCTCGAAGCAATCCAGAAGCACTTTGAGATTGGCAAGCTAGAGGGGACAGTCCAGCCGAACGCGCAGCAACCGGACAAAAACCCGGACCAGCTCTGGCCATATGTGAAGTTTACCGACGGCACGCAAGTTCTTCTTGTTCCGCAAGAGTTTACTATCAACAATGCCGATGGGGGGATGGAGGCTCGTCGCGAACAGGTATGCGTCAATTGTCATCGACTGGTGCAAGATGCCTGAACTTGCACTGACGGGAACCGCAGGTCCCGTTGATCCTTGCCTGGGCGTTGAGTGTCCACAAGAGCCAGGGTCAGACGATCGAGCGAGTGAAGGTTGACCTCCGGCGGACGTTCGAAAAGGGCCAAGGTACGCGCGCATGTCTCATTTCGTTGCGTGGTTGACGATCCGGCCCGTGCAGCCTACGTCGCCGTGTCACGAGCGACAACTATGGAACACCTCCAAATTCTTAACTTCCACCCGTCAAAGTTAGCTTTTCCTTCCTCGTCAGGACGTGGCTGACGGATTTTTCCCAGGGTGGTAGCGCATCCCCGGGTACTTCAGTGGCACGCCGCCTCCCAGAGCCGGGACAGATACCAGGATATGGAGGACGAGATGGACTCGGAAGCGGCTATGGGGGCCTACTATGATAATTAGGTACCATAGTACTCCTGCATCTTGGAACACTGTATAATTGTCTATTTTACGATAGCACGAGATATATAATACATTGCAATACATGTGTGGGTTTGGTTGATGGTACTCCTACTCTTGACTTGGCTACATTGACTTGAGAACGATTATTACGCAATTTCTACAAAGTTTGCGGGGAAGATACCCTTGCGGCCCTCGACGGTGCCCGTCCACCTAGATACATAAGTCGTGAGAAAGTTCACAGAAGACTTAGAATAGGTGCCGTCGGACTTACCAGTCGTCGGTACTATCTGACTTCTTGTTTATCACAATTACATTCCCCTTGGCAAAGGAGAGGTCTCCAGGCTGAGCGGCTTCGAAGTCGTACAACGCGATAGCGCGGGCCACGCCCTCATGCGGTAGCAGGGGTCTGCTAAGTTCGGGCTTGGGCTGGATGAAGGGCGGGGACTGGCTGAACCGCCGTTCGCTGATGGGCGAGGCCTCGATCCTGGCGTTCGAGGCTGGCGAGCCATACATCGTCGGCGGAGGGGATGACGCGGGGAATCCCTTCGAATAGGAGGAATAAGGAGCCGCACTCATGGAGCGAGTGTGGCTTTGGGTGGGCTTGTTGTCCCCAAACGGCGAGTTTGTGGCCGGCGTTGGATCGAACAAATCGTACACGGTCGGTGTGTGCGACATGGACGTGCTTACTCGCGAATGGCGATACATGTTGTTGTCCTGCTGCCCCGGCGCGAAGTCGGATTTAAACTTGGTCGGGAACGGCGAAGTCGTGGTGGAGCCCTCTCCTTCCCAATTGTCAAACTCCGGTTTGCCCCGCAGCGATGCATTCTGCACCTGCGTGCTGAAATACGAGCCCGAGTCGCGGCTCTCGCCCCACGACGCGGGGGGAAAATCCGATTTATCGCCCTTGCGCTTCTTGCGGAGCTGGGTTGGCGGCGGAGTTTCAGAGGTGGGTGTGGCAAAGGCGTAGCCATGCTCTGGCTCGCCTTCCGGGACCCATTGCCGGCCGCCGGGAAGGCCTGTGCAGGCGTCGAGGGTCTTGATTAGATGCGCTGCCCATGGTGGAGGATCTATGGCGCCGCCTAGGAGGAGTTTGGCGGTAACTGGGCCGTTATATGCCTGGACATTGGCATCCTGGCGTTCCACGATGACCGACCCCTATGAGACGTGAAAAGGAAGTCGAGAAGATACGAAGGGGTACATACCTCTACAGAGAGACCGCCAAATAATCCACGAGTCTTGGAATAACTGTACCTGAGGGAAAAGGTTAGCAAGGTCAATATTTCAGAAATTGGCGCTAACATCGCTGCCATTTTCCCGCTGGTATTGAGTGACCCAATAGCCTCTCCATTGCGACCGAGGGGGCCGATGGCCAGACTCATATTGCCGCTGATGGAGGGGTGAGATGGGGTACAAGAAGAAATACGGAGGCGTACCCCAAAGTCAGGGAACCACTAGCCATGAAGGATTTCTGACACTGCGGTTGGTGCATGATGGCATGAAGCAGAGATAGACGTTGCTTACCACTGCTGAGCGGGAATTGAGCACGATTAGAAAATCGGTCATCTCTGCGCCGAGTTGTCCGCCTACGCCTAGGCCGGCTGTTCCGATGGCACTCGGGCTGGACCAAGAGCCATCGGCGAGCTTTGCGATGACAATTCCAGTGCCGGCACGGGCACTAAAGAGAAATCCAGCTTTGAAGATGGTGAAGATGGCAAAGCCCTTTGCGTTCTCGAGAACCGCACGCGGAATGACACCATCCAAGCCGTTGTTACCTCGATCCACGAAAGACTGGACTGGGAGAGAAGTCAGAATGATGCGAATGTGGCAAGCGAGGACCGACAGATTTTGGCAGCTTTGGCGCATTCCTAAGGATGTATTAATATTGCATGGATGGTGAATTGGGTATTCATTGGAGCATACCTTTGGTAGCGGCTGGGGCAAGGGACTGTTCAGCTTCATGAAACTGGGAAGGAGGAGGTGTGGGGGAGACGCGTCGGATAGGGTCAGCTTTTATGACGTAGACATCCGGCGTCTAGGCCACTGATTGTAAACGACAAATATTCAATGAGATATTCACGGGTGGACGGCTGCGTGGGTTTGGCTCATGAAACGGCCACAGAGGGACCAAGACACATGTCATTACCAAAATATTGGGCCAACTTGAAGGGTGATTTCTTAGAAGGAGAGCAGCATTTCATCTGACCGATGCGGCGCAAACCTCCGTGAACTGTCGGATCAGGAATATCTTGAGGTACGAAGGTTCAAGAGAGGATCTGGGAGACTAGGATGTGCGCGCATACGGAATACATACATTAAGACGTACAACTCTCAAGTATTCGAAGATGTTCATCAACGAAAATACACGACTCAATCGTACAATCTGACAGTGAGGGTTGCAATAATTTCTATTCCATGTCAACTTTATTGTATGCAGTCGGGAGGCGCATCACAGCCTTTGAGACTTCCGATCCTCCTTTCCGACAATCTCACCTTCTCCTCCTTACCTCGACCATCGCAAAACACTAGGTAAAGGGACCGGCAGATCCTCTCGACCGACGCGCTTAGTGGAGCGTCCATCATTTTCGGTCGCGTGTACTAATATAGCAACCCCCGGTAAAAACATAGCTTCATGCCTCTCCGCCATGCAGCTGCGCTTCTTTGGCTGTGTGCAGCCGCACGGGCGACAAAGAGTCTGGGCTACTTAGAACAAGTGCGCACCTTCGTTTCTAGGCCTGCGACCGTGTCTAAAACTCCACCCAGTCCTTTTATTTCGACTACAACATTGCAACCCAGGCGGTTCCGGTCCCCGTGACGAGTGAGAGCACTCTAATGCTTCTAGTCGCACTGTATTAATTTTTGAAGCTCAATGCGAGACGATACATCTCACATGGTCGCGGAGTTCAGCCACTGGGTGCGTTCTTTGCGGTGCTATTTCTTTACTGTGCAATAAACGTTCTATTAGCCCAGATCCCACCGCCCCATATTTTCTGCAAATTTATACCTCGTCAGTCGCACGAGTCCATCTCCTTGCGTCATTTAACATCCCATAGTGCTTTTGTATTCCCCTTCATCGTTTCGGCCGGCAGTGGTTTAAGCTTTGTGCGTCGGGCGTTCCCTAAACATCCGCATCAACTTTTTAACCATTCACAGGACTGGGAGGTCCCATTCGGGCCCGGTACACTGTACCAAATCTGCATGTTCGACAAGAATGGAAATTCTGGTGGATGTGAAGCAATGTACACGATGATTGCGAACACGACTGCAACCCCAGCTTGCAGCAACGTAACATTCCCTCTCGGGCCTCTTGACGTCGACGCGCTCACCAACAATGGCCCCTTGTCGCAATACGGCTGGGTAGACCAGGCGAGCATCGATGTCTCTTGTCGCGTCTTTTTTCTCATGTCTTTAGCAGTGCTCGGATTTACAGGTCACTCCCAAAAATGGGACTCCGCCCTACATATTCACGGTGAGCGGAACGAGTTGATGTGCCGCTCTTTCTAACGCTACTTTAGGTCGCTCCAACGCTTCACCCGCCACATAACATAACTGGAACAGACCAGAGCGCTATGAACTGGACGGTCAGCTTGTCGTGGGGGTCGCCCTTTTTCGTGAGCGTCGTTGATGCGGACATGAATTTCTGGGCGTACGGGCCCCTACACAGTGGTAAAGGGACCTCAATAGCCTGTCTTTCGGGCTCGAGTAAAGGGTTCGCGACCTTCTATTCTATTTACCAGCATCTGACAAGCACAACAGCTCGGACCCGACGACCCTTTCTCCCGCCACCGCTGTGGCTTCTGGAATTGGCGGCCTGCTGTTGGGTTTGGTTGCAGGAGTGGTCGCTGTTGTCTTTTTCCTGCGCCATCGGCGGAAACGAGACAAATACGACCCACTGTTTGATCCTACGGGATCGAACGGGCACCCAAACCCGTACCTATTGCACAGTCCAGCCAATAATACGCACTTCAAGGCACTGCCTACGGGGCATTACTCGGACCCGTCATCAAACAGTCTGACCCCGGCGGCGAATAATATTGCTATGCAGCGGATGCAGCGAGAAAGCAGCAACTATCAAATTGAGCCGTTCTCGCTGCCAGACGAGGGCCCACGGCATACCATGTACGGGAGCGAACCCCAGCACCCGCCCCGGAGCCCAACGACACCCGGGGCGGGAGGGGGGAACGTCTATGTGGTCCATCATGACGGAGGCGGCGCGCCTGTGACGGTTTACCACCAAGACGGGACAGAAGTCGTCGAGCTGCCGCCGCGGTATGTGCATTCTTCTGTCTCGGGTAGCGAACAGCGATCCTCGAGCATCGCAATGGAAAGACGGACCAGCATTAGCGGCTCTTATTCTGTACCTGAACTACTTACCCCCCAGCGGAGACCAAATCGGCCGGGGAAACCACAAGCACATCCGCAACCATGATGGATGTCTTGGCATTCATTTTGCTTATGACTTTTCTTACCTACTCACGACCCTGCGGACATCACGACGCGTACTATTTTTCGGACAAGGACGGGTACATAGTGTAAACATCAAGTATACTAATCGATGCGAATGCATGTATATATATTATCTAACGTACACACCAATGGGACATGGCTTCCAACCGGAAGATGTATCGAGGAGACGCCAACCAGGCGCGAGTGTCGTGTCGGAGATTTCGACCGAAGTTGTATCCAGTTTGGAGGGCTGAGCTTCGGGGTTGGTGGCGGGGACTGCCAGAAGGTTGGCCAGCCGCTGGTTCATGACGGAGATGTCTTCAGAAGTCCATTCCTTTCTCAGGTAAGTAAGGCTGGGTCAATCCAAAGACAGAGCACATACCCGGATAAGTGAACCAGTTGGTGGTGGTCGGAGTAAAATAGACATCGCTGTGTCCATCTCAGGGTCACCGGCACAGAGTGCCTGCAGTAATGCCGTTGCGCTACCGTGCATATGAGCGATATTGTCTTGGGGGGGAAAAAATCAGTTACGCTGTGGTGTCTTTGCTGGAACTCGAGCCGGGGCCTAGCCCGGTAATCAGCGCGATGATCGTGTCTTTCTTCAGGTCAAGATCAGACTCTGAATTTTCGGCGTCCCAGTTGTCGATTGTCCACATTGCCCAGCGTGCAAGACAGGCGTCGAACGTCGTGTCCACAGCAATTGGAACCATGTCGAGCTGGGGGGCATCAGTTAATAGGTACGAGACGATCCTGCTCGACAAAACTGCCGGAAAGTCTGGGTGTAATGCCTGCAGCTCGGAGAGGAGAGGGGACCATAGCTCGACGGAGAACTTGGGTGGGGAGAAAGAGTCCGAGGGAAATGTTCGTTTTCTACACTTGAATATCAGATGCGGGAGACATGAGAGGTTTACGATACGTGCTTTTTGGCAAGTGGAACAAGGACACCCTTCTCCATTAGAATATCGCAAAGTCGTTCCAATGCCCATCTCTCCTTTTGGTCGCCCTTCTCCCCGGCATCCCAGCCCAGGGCGCCGACTGCAACGTTGGCTGCGACTGTCGCCTCCGCGATCCACCGTTCTATGTCTCTGGATAGCCCTTTGAGTTCTTGGTGGTACTGAGTTCTGAGAGAGGCATCGCGGGTGATGACTTTTCGAAAGTACTTGTACTGCTTCAGAACCGGGGCCAGAGAACGCAACGGTGCAGGCGTGGGCGGGGCAACAGTCGAAGGGTTGAGTGTAGGAAGAAAGTAGTTGTGTAACAGCCATGACATGGACTGGGACGTTTCTTATGAGACCGATTAAAAACGCAGAGAAATAACGGCTCACCTCGCGAGCTGCTTGGCGAAGTAATTCCAGACTGGGAAGATCCTCGTGAGTCGCCGCATGTCGCAGTTCCACGAGCCATTGCGGAAGACCCAGCTGGTGCGCTATGGATGCTATGGATCGAGCATATGCACCCAGCTGCAGAGGATCGACGAGGCCGTTGACCAGTCTTATTACGGCAGCTGCATAACTGTGCCGCAGAGAGAGGTGAAACGACGGCCGAGCTTCCGAGGCATCCTGCAACAATGCAGTGAGAAGAGCCAGGGTGGATTCTAGCGCATGTGGGAGAGGCGTTATTGCTCTCCAAGCCGACAACTTGAAAATCCGGTTGTGAAAATAAATAAATAAAAAATGTCGGACTGGGGTCAACACTCACGCGATTAATTGCTTTTGTTTTGGCCTCCAAGTCGTTCTCGTCTGTGAAAATCCACGAGCAAAGCTGGTCAAGCTCTGCAATCGAAGCCCATGGTACTCTGCGAGGCAATCTCATTTGCGATCACGACTATTTAGTCTGCTTCGCGAAATGAAGACGAAGAATTCAAGAGAAAGAAAGAAAGAAAACGCACGTCGCGAAATATCGACTCCGAATGGTGGTAGCAGATTAGATATGAGATTTGCGGGTCTGCACTGCATCCGCCGCTGCTGAATGGAGCAAGGCATATCGGCTCTGATCAAATGGTCACGCGTCCAAGTTCAACTTCGCGCGTTCCCTCACGTCCTTACGACTTTTGTCGGCGAAACCTGGCTACGACATCCTTTTACGACTAAATGCCTTCTCTCGATACGCGAGGAATCATCGCAGCAGCCCAGCTGGCTGCGTACGTCCCCATCGCCGCACTATCACTCTATCTCGTCATTCGCTATGCCTTGAGACGCGACGCCGGCTGGCTTTTCATGTTCCTATTTTCTGCAAGTTAGCATCCCCTCTCTTATGTTTGGTCCCTCAAGTATCGCTGATAATTTCTAGCACGAATTGCTGGAGGCGCCTTGATCGTCGCGGGGGAATTAATGAAAAAACCCATGCCTGATCTCTTTCTCGCGGCATATATCATGTTTCACGCAGGTCTCGCCCTGCTGATGCTGTCTGCTGTGGGTTTTTTGGGCCTGGCGTACGTGATGCCTGACTACTACTTTTTCTCCGCCTAAACCTTTTCAGAGGGCAGCACACATATAGTGAATATCTTCACACCACCAGATTGTTCGTATGTAACTTTCGACACAAGCAATACAGCATTATTCCTGACTTGAGTTTACAGAGGTCAGTGCGCGTACGATGATGATAATCTTCAACGCCGAATGACCATAACCTCTTCAGAGCCATTGCGGTTTTCATCATCGTTACAATGGGCCTATCTATTGCAGGCGGCCTATTAGGAACACACGTCGCTCCAACCAAAGGGCACATCGGAGATATTTTAAGAAAGACTGCATCCGCTCTATACGGTGCACTTTATCTCGTGCTTTTCGTTGTGCACCTGCGGTGTTGGGGCGATCGATATGAATTGAGAAGTTACCGGAGAAAAGTGCGTGAAGCTTGAGACCAACACGACCAGGATTGTTGACGACGTGCAGCTTCTTGGCGGAGTTCTTGTTGCTTTGCCCATTCTTGGGGCTCGCGTCGCATACGAAATCCTGGCGGCATGGTCTTCCACGGATCTTTTTGGACTTGAGCCGTCGTCCAACAAGACGTTGGCCATGTTTCAACCCGTCACAGGGAAATGGATACTTTTCCTGGTATTGGGTGTTGTCCTTGAGTTCGTTGTTGCAGCACTCTACATGCTGTCCAGCACTGTATTAGCACGACCACGACGCAGATAACACGGAGAAATTTGAAGAAAAGAGACGAACGACAGTCTGATTTATGAATTATGTTAGATATTTTGTAGGTTATGTATTGCAATGGATGATAGGACTAGGATACGATGTGAGGAATGTCGGGGCCGCATAGTCAAGCATCTTCCCGGCCACGATGATACGTGGATGCACAGGCTGGAAGACGCTCCGGCTTAATTGAGCTCGCCATAGTCTAACGTCGCCACACATACCGTCCTCCATGAACGAGAAGGACAGGTACTCCCGCAAGAAGCGAGAGTCGAGGTGAGGGTTTTCATTGAAGAAAAATCGCCACGTGATGGGTTTTTATAGGACGCCCGGCAACTTCAAGCGGCCCGGGCCACTGATCACGATGCAAAAGTGCTTGACACAAGGAAGTTGACATCACAGCTGAGCAAGGTGGAGGGAGCTCTCACCCTACTTAAGCCCTGTCTCTTTCCTTCATATGCTAGGCAGAATCCGTGCTATTGCAAACCATCTACCCGTGAACAAAATGTCTGCTTCCCACATGATTCACAACACGAACACGGCCTGCTGCTCCATCCCTCCGGTTCAGTCTGAATACACTCCAAAAGGTAAATAGCCGCAGCCCGTACAGTATATGTACATCAATCTCTACCTCCAAGGTTCCTACAAGCCAGTCGGCGACTTCAAGAAGGTATACGTTACCGGCGCGCCCAGCGACAACGCGACCGCGATCGTCTGCGTCTACGATATATTCGGGTTCTTCCCACAGACTCAACAGGGCGCAGACATGATTGCGTCTTCGCTGAAAACCGTAGTCTACATGCCTGACTTTTTCGAACCAAACGCGCCGTTCCCCTCTGACAACTTCCCACCTACTACAGACGAGGGGAAGCAGGCCCTTCAAAAATTCTTCGGTGGCACTGCGAATCCTCCGGCAGCTGTCAAAAAGTTGGTGGCGTTCGGCGAGGCCCTCAAGTCTGGAGGTGCCAAAAAGGTTGGCGCCTATGGATTTTGCTGGGGTGGAAAGGTATCGCTTTTAGCTGGGGGGGAATCTACCCCATTCGAATCTGTATCGATCGTCCATCCCGCGTGAGGCATCCTCCTCCCTTTTTGACTTATGACGTGACCACAATTGCAGAATGCTGTCCGTCGATGACGCTCAGAAATTAACTGTCCCGCTTGGACTCTATGTTTCAAAGGACGAGCCTGTTGACGAGGTGCGAAATGACTGTGCAGCGAAATATCCTACTTACGCTGTGATTGGGTTGCGCAGTACATCAAGATCCTCGATCTCATTGCGAAGAAGCCCTTCGCGTCCAAGTCGGACAACAAGTATTATGCTAACATGTGAGCGTCCGATGGTTGCGTCGTTATTCACTGCTAACGTTGCGTGCTAGGTTTCACGGTTGGGTACGTGTCGGCGTAGGTGTGTTCAATGCTTCCAACCTAATGAGACTGTAGGCCGCAGCTCGGGCCGACTTGAAGGTGCAAGACAACAAGGAAGAGTAAGCGTTTTTATTTCTACTTGCAGCCTGAAAAGCTGAGGCACTTCCAGGTTTGAAAACGTGTATACTAGGTTGGCTGAGTTTTTCAGCAAAACACTTTGAATATCTTGATATGTACTTGATGTGTATTGAACAATTTGAACATGAATAAGTTTACAAGTACACATGGTTCTCCGTGGTAAATCAGCAAAGGGAAGGCGGGTTGTATGCAATCAAATAGTCCATACTGATTCGTTGACTTTCCAGAAAAGAAACGGTCTAGATTGGCATGTTAACGGGTGCAAATTACCAAAATAAATGTGGCCGTACCCAACGGGATCGCCTGTCCAGGAAAGTGTCAACAATTTGCAGTCTGGATGACTAATTTGCCCACCGTCTCCGTGTCCAAATGCAGACCATGTGCCTGCAACCCCTCTGGCACTGCCAACGCCGCCGATCTGTACGCCTTCAGAGCTAAAATCAAGCCATACATGTGTCAAAATTTCGACAATGATGGCGGAATTTGTACCTCCACTGTGGCTGACCATCGTGAATTGATGTCTTGAGACAAGCAGTGAGCCGCTTCTGATCGTGCAGTAGCGTCAAGACTCACGAATCGCCACCTGGGAATAAAGTCATGGCCCATGCGGACAAAGCCCTGGATGATTGCCTCCTGGGATGCTGCCCCTCGTGAAGTACCCGAGAAATAAAGGGGAGGATAGTCGGGGTTGGCATCAAGCGGGGGGTCCCCGGTGGGAAATCTGACCCGCATCTTATCTCGAGTAATAAGGCGAATGTTGAGTTCGATTAAGCGTGTTGCCTCGCGGAATCCTCGGTCGTTAAAGAAATCAGGATCTCTCGGGCCATCGTGGGTATGTGCAAACTGGTGAGAAGATCGTTGTGAAAAAGAATCAGGAGTGCACCAAGTTCGCACTCACATTAAATGCTGAAAACCGTACGCGGATGGAGGTGAGTGCGATGTGAAAGTTGAAAGTTGACATCACTGACCAAATAGATCGCTGGATGGGTTAAGTATTAGCTGTTGAGAGCGCATGGTAGATATATCCCACCGATAATCCATAAAACACACATATCGTTGCCAAGTACCTTTAGAAAAATTGAGTTGAGAGTGTTATTTATTCAGCACTCCAAGTGGCGGTAACAACCACCTTCGACACCAGCCCAGTCCTGGCCGGAATAATCCCCTGGGGCGGAATGTGGACGGATTGCCTGTAAATCAGGCGGTGGTCTCGGGATTTGCCCCGGTGGTAACTCGCGTAAATTGGTTTCAACGACGTTAATGATGCCCTCCAGATGTGTCCAATTGACGTTTCCGTCCTCTAGATAAGGGCCCCAGCTGTTTTTCTCGCTGTAATTGCGCAGATCATAGACGAGACACCGGGACCGAGTTCGTATGCCCCGGAGATCATCGGCATTGTCTTCTCTGTCTTCCTTAAGGGATAGCGCCATGTAAGCCTTGAGCCTGTCTCCAAACTTGGCCTCATTTGGAGAAGAAGACGCATCCAGGATGTGTGAATTGCGCAAGACATAATCCAGCCAGTCAAGATTGCGACTAGCGGGCGGATCACCGATATGTCTCGGAGTCGGTCGCGCCTCCTCTGCGACGGAGACAAGTGTTTCCAACATCGACTCGCGGACATCTGTATCGGCGGCGGCGAAGGCAACATGTTCTGCCTTCATTCGACGCACCAATTGACGCCTCCAGTCAAACGACGATGGATCGGCACGGAGAAACTTGGGAGCGTGGCGAGGGTCATCGAAGAGCAGGAGGAAGAGCTGGCGCCAGAAATACTGGTCTGCGGAGCGATGCAGGAGCTCCTCTGCAAAGCGACAGATGGTAGAGAAACGTGCGACATCTCGGGGATGGCAGAAGAGAAGGATGTGCTCGATGATTTCGAGGGGAACTGAGAGCAGGCTTATTGGGTCCTGGACTTCGGCTTGCGAGGCCATGGAAGTTGTGCAGCAGTGTCCCAATATGGGTGCGATTAGATGTTGCTGACATCAAGCCGCTGACATATCTCGTTAAAGCGACTTTCTCTCTCCTCCGAGTCCTAACTGCAATGCGTATATTATACCGCTTCCTAGTAGTCCTGCCAGTAGTCAGCTCGTTCCAGCTGCCTTTCAAGGTCCCATTCTTCAACCATTCCTCTGGTCAACAGCCACTGCAGTCTGCAAATGCGAAACCTAGGATCGCGATTATTGGCGGTGGGGCAGCTGGTGCCAGCTCAGCGTACTGGATTTCCAAAGCGCAGGAGCGGTTCGGTATCGACGTGGAGGTTGACTTGTACGAAAGAGAGTCTTACATCGGCGGTCGTGCGTTCAACTCCTTCTTGCCTCATTTCCACCTTCATAAAGTTCCGTGACAAGGGTCAACCATCGTCTACCCTTATGGAAACACAAGCTACCCCGCCGTCGAATTAGGCGCCTCGATATTTGTCAAAGCCAATAAGAACATGTGGAGAGCAGTCGAAGAGTTCAATCTGACGCGACGTGACTTTCGCGACGAAAACGACGGACTTGGTATCTGGGACGGTGAAAAGCTTCTCTTCACGGTAATAAGTTTGTCCTGTGGAATGCCCTCATCTGACAGCTCCTAAGGCCAGTGGTGGCTGGTGGAAGTGGTGGGACACTGCGAAAGCATTGTTGAGATACGGATTTCAGTCTCCAAGGCGCACACAGGCGTTTGTTGACAGTATGATCAACAAATTCCTCACTCTCTATTCGCCGGAAACACCTAGATGGGATAATATCACACACTTGGCGACAGCCTTGGGATGGACTGACTTGGTCAATCAGAGCACCTCGGAATATCTCAAGGCAGAGGGCGTATCTAACCAATTTATCTCGGAGCTTGTAGAGGGAAGCACACGCGTGAATTATGGACAGGTATAGACAGAGGGGGATTCGTGGTCGCTTGCTTACTCGAGAACAGAACGCAGATGAGATTCATGCCTTGGAGGGTGCCTGTTCCTTGGCTCCCACTGGCGCTAGGTCGGCAGTCCGACCACATCTACGTGTTTGTCGCTCATACAGTTCTTTAGCGCCGTCGACGGCGGCAACTTTCAAGTTTTTGAACAATTTTTGAAGTATTCAAGGGCAAATGTGTATCTCAACACCTCTGTAACTCTAATAACTCTACCAGCTCTGTTCAAGTCTCGCTGACGCACTTCACAGGTGAAGTCTATCACTAGTGCGGCCGCGGGTGAATGGGCTCTTGAAAGCGACCGGGGGTCAGACACATACAAGGCAGTTATCCTCGCTGCACCGTGGCACTCGACGAACATCCGATTGCCGAAGGAAATATCCTCTTCGATCCCACCACAACCATATATTCACCTACATGTTACCCTCTTGAGCACAACGTTGCCGAGCATCCCCCCGCAATCCTTTGGCCTCCCAGCCTCGACCAAAATTCCACCCATGCTGCTCACCACCTTCGAAGGGGCCCGAAATGGAGGCAAAGAGCCTGAATTCAATTCCCTGTCATACCATGGTCTGATCTCAGAAGGAGAGTGGGTTGTCAAGATCTTTTCCAAGGCGCGGATATCGGACGAATGGCTATCAAAAATATTTGACCGCACAGTTGGCTGGGTGCATCGAAAGGAGGTGAGTTACATCGGACTGATCAACGACACTTTGAAAAAAAAATGAGTACAGTGGGACGCATATCCCGCCCTCCCGCCGACTTCTTCATTCCCCGACGTAAAGCTCGCCCCAGGGCTATTCTATGTCAACGCTTTTGAGCCGTATGTCAATATTCACATGTCCTCACTCGAACTGATGTCATCTCATTTGCAGATTCATCAGCACTATGGAAACTGAAACGTTGGGTAAGGGCCTGCTTGTTCCTTACGGGATAGCATCTAATACATCCTTCCAAAGCATCCCGGAATATTGTGGACATGCTTTTGGAAGACCTGTTTGAGTCAGGAATCTGTGGCTCTGTCACGCCTGAGAACGAGTCTGCTGAAGATTACATTTATGGTTGGGATTGTTGAGGGTGCATCTTTTTTATAAACGTGTACATCATAAAACATTGCCTGCTTCATTTATGACAGAAATACCATGGCCATTCTCCTTCACATCCGGTTCGATTTTCTCTTCGGTTTCCGGTCTTTCCGATGGATGACCACTTTCTTCATCTATATCGGGTAATCCGTGGCGGTCTCCGGCAACTACGGCCGACGCCGGAGGCTCTGATGAGTGCATTCCATCCATAAAATCGCGTCGGATCTCAATGTAGTCACTTGCAAACTCCCCGACCTGTGAAAACAAGTGAGATTTGACCATCGTAACGCGAAATTGTGCTCACCTCGACCTCATCCATGCCAAGCCGCTCGTCCTCCAGAGTTATTCTGAGCCGCAGGCCGGCCAAGTCGACGGCCTTCGCCAGCGCCGCGGTGACGACAAAAACATAGGCGGCCACTGCGACGATGTATGCAAACTGGATGTAGAGCTGCTTCCAGTTACGATCCAACCATCCTCCTGCAATGGACGTGTTCACCCCATCCAAGGCTATAACATCCGTAGAAGCAAACAGCCCATTGCAGAATAAGCCTACGATGCCCCCTATTCACAAGTTGAAAAGATGATAAGTGACATGATCGTGAAGATACTGACCGATTGCGTGCTCCGCAAACAGATCCAACGCATCATCGATGCCAACCATAAATTTCACTATCCAACAGTACAGGTTAGCGACTTACGCATCCCCAGGGAATCCTGCGACTCACGCTTCGTAGCAAAGTTACACAGGGCGCCTGAGAGAATTCCGACTACCACGCTGGCCCATGGAGGGATGAATCCGCTGGATGGTGTGGCTGCAACGAGACCAGCAATAGTTCCCGAACAAAACCCAACCATGCTCCAACGCCTTTCGAGCCTAAAATCAAGTAACACCCATGCCATACCGCCGAATGAGGCGGCGAGCATAGAGTTCCAAATAGCCATTATTGCGCGTAGGTTAGCGCCGAACGCGGAGCCTCCGTTGAATCCAAGCCATCCAAACCAAAGAACGAAGGTTCCTTGGCATTATCAGTCTCTTTTCGATTGAAGATATCCTCGTCCAGAAATTACCTAAATTGACCATGGAAACGTTGTGCGGCCTGAAATTGAGTAGTTCATTCTTGTCTCTGCGTCCGAGAACCCAGGCGAATGCTAAACCACCAACACCGGAGCCGATTTCGACAGGCCCACCACCTGGGACGAAGGGAATTAGAATCATGAAAGCTGACCTTTATCAGACATCTTACCCGCAAAGTCAAGGACACCCCATTTGAAAGCCCAGCCGTTGATGGACCATACCCTACGAGACATGATTATTCGGGAAGCCGAAGGTAATCGCTTTTATTCACCAACATGCCACTGCAGACACCACATGCTAGGCTTCAGCTCAGCGACGATCAAAGGAGCATTAAATTTCACCTGGACAATAAACTGCGGTCGAAAAGTCAGTACAATCACAATGACATCTACCTGTTTTTAGTACCTAGAGTTATCCACAAGAACGTGAATACCATTGCTGGGAATAATCGACCGCGTTCTGCAATTCCGCCCATGAGAATTCCCGCGGTGACGCAGGCGAACTCCATCTGGAAGAATGAGTACAAGAGCTCGGGGATGAGCTGTTTGACAAGTGAGCCTGCGGTTCTCGTGCGAAGCATATGAACCGACCGGAGAGCCCGGAGAAGGATCTCCCAAGACCTTTCTCAGACCAAAATTTCTGAGATTTCCGATATAGCCATTAGTTGCCGAGGAAGAAAAGGCCAGAGAGTAACCCCAAAAGAACCTTAGGCACCGATTAATTCGCGGGATAATGTACCGTATAGAGTCTGATACCATTGAAAAATTGTAACGGCATTCGCTCCGGATACTGCCCAGATGAGGGATACTGTGATAACCGTTTGAGTGGGCGTTGCTGACGAAATGGCAAATTCGACGTACAAGCGCTTTTACGACGTGCCAATCCAGAGTACAGAAATCCTGTAGGGGTCGTTACATATGAGACAACGTCAATGTCATTAAATTCAATCTGGACTTGCCAAGACCGGGGACCATAAAGAGTACCAAGATTCCCGCGACTATTCAACCGTTCTAACGCTCAGAAAGGGCAATGTGAAAGGATTATGTCGGCGCACCGATTATGAACGATATGTCGCCACGGTTAAATCTGATCCAGTCAGAATGGATTGTCCGACAGGCCACGATAGCGATGCTTACTGGCTCGCATCCCCTGCACGGCTGTTCAGTTCAAGCTTCGACAGAAGAATGGAACCCGACGTTGCGTCATCGCAGCAAACAACTCAGAACTTCGCGTCGAGATGCCAAAGGCGTCTTTCATGGCGGGCGGGTCTCTCTGAGATAAGGGGTTGTTGGGCTTGAGGGGGTATCAGGAAGCTCTCTGTTTTTAACCCACCGAGCTTCGAGTGACGGAATCGATCATCCTTCTTGACGTTGGGACACAGACTCGGGGAGGAAATAGCAGTTTTTGCTCAGGAAAGGTCGAACAAGTAGGTAGTTTGACGAATCTAATTTCTTATGTACAGATGAAAAGGGTTCCGCTTGGGTGCAGTTGGGGTGCAGGAAGATTATATGACCAGAATTGGCGGTCCCACCGGTCCGACATGAAGCCGGGTGGGAATCCCAAACGTAACCGAAGCTCGTCGGCGCTTCGGATGCCCGACTAAGTCCGACCCCGTTTGTAAATGCCCTGCAGCACATTTGCGTATTCATCTTCCACCGCTTTGCGTCTGACGACACGTTAACTGGAGTGCAGCGTGGTGCAGACACATACCTGATGTTTCCCTTTTCCTGGATGATCTGTCAGTAAAGGCGAGATCTTCAATTGGCAACTTAGGCACACCGTTGTCCGGGGAAGACTGCCCGGCGGGACGACGACGATAAAGTTCGCGTCCTCGATTCTTTCGTGGTCGAATAGCCGAGAGTTAAAGGCCGCCGTTTGCGTTAGAATTTCTGCCTTAAATGCTGCAATGTCGGTTTCGCTGGGCAATGCGAGAGCTGGTTCGATAAAAAGAACAACGGCGGGCTTATAATGCCCTGAGCCATGCATAAGCGAAGCCCATAGTATGTACCTTTTGCTCTTACCAACAACCGCACAGTTTTTCACCAGATTTGCGCAGGTAAGCATGCAATTGTCCTCAATTGATCTGAAAATCGGGATGAGTATAACCTCACACACTAGGAGGGCATCAAACTTGGTATCGCAAAACGAGAGTCCAGGTCCGGTTCTTATCCAGTCGTCGTTCCTGCCACCTTGAAGTGCTGCATGAGAGAGGCTCGGCTCGCAGGCAAATAAACTTACGGAAAGCATAATATCCTTTCTGCACTTCTTCAAACAGGTCGCCAGATATGTGGCCATCAGGCCGGTTTCTGATCGAAGGGTGGGGGCAATTCGGTGCCGACGCTGGAATGAAAAAGTCGTACAGAGTGCCGCCGGATGTTCTTTCCTGGACATCTGCAGCGAGGGTCGCAAGTCTTTAGAGACTTTGTGGGAATAAATTGATGCTGAACGATCGGAAGGACGCGCATAGCAGGCAGAGTCTTGACATCTTTAAGGTCAGACACCATACAGAGAGCTGCGGTAATCCGTGAGCCGGTGTTTTGACGTGCAGCAAATGTTGAGCAAATGCCTTACCTATCTCCGTTGTCGCGTAGAGTACCTATATCTACAGGTCAGGCCATGCTTCCGAAGAGATATGATGGCTTACCGTAGCGGGAATTTTTTGCTCTACGATCCATGCTTGATTCAAAGAAGCGCCTGTGTTTCAACTCAGTGGAGTATTTTGTACAGATTTTTCAAGCACGTACCTGTGTAAATTATTTGACCCATACCACGCAATGCGTTGAATACCTCGGTGTCGGTTCGAGCCATCTTAATGAGCTTTTCGAACCACGGCGCGTAAAGAAAGAGATTATTAAGGCCAGCCAGTCGAACCAAATCCAACAAAGTGTCGCGATCAAATCCGGAGCGCGAAAGGCGAACCATACATTGGCCCGACACGGACAGATGTTGAATCATTGTTGCGCTGCCGACCTTCGTTGCAGTGAGTACTACTGCAGTGAATATGTTAAAGATGTCATACATGGCCGAATGAACCTATGTTATTGAAGAGATTCTGGCCGTCGAACGACCCTTGGCAAAGCGCTCGCCACGTTTCGGTCTGAAATTTGAACCACCGGTGACTTTCAGGAACCGGTTTGGGCTTTCCTGACGTAGTTCCACTGGTATGGAAAATCATGGCGGTATCCGTGGGCTCGACATCTGGAAGGGAAACCAAGACACCAGCTTCTGGAATAGCCAGTGATACCAAAGCAGGGGCGACAAGAGAAGGTAGACCAAGGTTCTGGATGGCAGCTTCAAAGGAAGGATCATAGACAAGCACTTTGCCATCGCAAGCAGATAGCAAATCGACAATTACGGCGAGACCTTGCGCTGTAAACTTTTGGCTGAATATCTGCGGTATGAACCCCGCACGGCTCAGGGAATCTGTTAAAATAAAATTCAGCAGAGGTCGCTTCAGCCGATAGGGGCAATATCACAAAGATGGACAAGATCGCTATATTCATTGCCAGTAATCCTTTCAATAATGTTAAGGTTTGATCAAATAATGTTTTTCAGACAGTCGTACCACAATCCAACAACGTCGCAAGAATTTACACCAATTTCAGTGAGTTTTTGTGCCCAAAACGCAGAAGCTTTTTGGAGGTCGTCCGCGAAGTTTTGATAGGTTATTGATGTACACATTTGGGAAGCCCCCATGCCCTCTAGCTTTTTGACTAGAGGCAATGACGCATGTTTGCGGAGTGCATCAAGTACGGGGTACATGAAGTGGTTATTACTTGAAGCCATGGCAAAGAGAAATCCGTTGAGATGCAGGCCGTTCTTCTGGACACACAGTTATATTACTGGCATTCGCGAGGTTGCCGTAAGCTTGCGATTGCAGGAAATGACCGAGCCAGGGGCCGTCATCGCTTGTCGCCAATGGCATGATAAATGGGCTCATGCGAAGAGTTTAATTATCCCCATGAGCGTGACCGGAATGTGCTTTTGAGAGTCGCAGTGGCACAAAGATGATTCCGAACGATTAGTTGTTGGGAACAGCCCCACGGTGACAGTGGGCGAGCTCTATTGATCTCAGTAAACACCGACAGAATGGACCCACTGAGACCCATTGATAGCGATGAAAGAACGGAAGCATCAGAAATAGAAACAAAGAGAGTCGCAGGGCCTTTGCCAAAACTCGGCCGCCGAGTTTTGGCAGAATATTATTTGCCCTTGTGAGTGATGCCAAGCTGATGGCAGGTTGTAAGATCTTGCAAGCCATCACAAGACGTTACAATGAGAACAACAAGCTGATGGAGGTTTTGTCATGGTACCAACATGATTTTAGCAGATTACAGTACTGTACCGAGCTGCCAATAAGGTTGCAATGCCTTTCGATGCATTGTATAGTTTATACCTCGGAAAACAATAAGGTGGTATTCCCCTTTTGGGCTATTCAACCACTTTGTCCCAAAATGGAATCTGTGGCGGAAATTCAAACAAAGCCCACAAAAGAACAATGTGCTTTGATATAGTTCTGCCACATTACAATAGCTGCTTTGTATAAATTAGGACAATGCACTATGTGCTTTGACTATATACCCAATTGGGTGTGGCTTTGGCTGGCTATATATAAGGCCATGAAAATTGACCAAATTCCCCACCTCAGTCCTGTGATACGGTCCGCCGTCCCTCTGCACTGTGGTCCTAGCCTGGTTATTAAGTGTTGCACCGAAAGCCAGGCCAGCTGCGACCGTTGTGCCATGGGGACTGATTACTTTCTCCCGTGGCATGTATCGGAAGCTGGACAAGGCCCCTGTACGGAGCACCGAAATGCACGAGGGGGCCGACTCTAAAATCTACTGGATCCCTGGCCTGGTTATTAAGTGTTGCACCAAAAGCCAGGCCAGGTGCAACCGTTGTGCCACGGGGACTGATTACTTTCCCCGTGGCATGTATCGGAAGCTCTGTTCCTATAAATCAGGCGGCAAAAACAATATATTTGATTGAAATTTTGTTGCTTAAGTGCAGTATACCCCTCCAAATTAAAGCTCGTCATACCCCATATCCTCAGCGTCGCCGTCTTCGCCATCTTCCGGCCCAAATTCTACACCACCTTCGGGTCCATCCTCTTCCTCGGATTCCTCTTCCTCGTCCTCATCACCACCGTCACCATCCTGTTCCGGCTCATCGTCCTCTTCCTCCTCCTCCGAATCCGAGTCACCAGCATCGGAATCCTCCTCCGGCGCAGGCCAATCGGGCAGATCTGGATCCTCATCATCAGGAAGGTCTGGCCCGTCTGCATCCTCGTCGGGAACATCGACCTGGTAATGGCCGACGCCGCCGCCGAGGTATCGCATGAGCATGTCGCGATCCACGAAGCTAAAATTTACGGATAAGTCAGCAGTACAGAAAATAAGGAAGTGGCGTACAAATTAACATAATGATAGCGCCAGTCATCGAACTCGTCTCCCTTCCTGGCCAACGAAGTATAAGGCACAGGATCTGTGGGACCATGGGCGAAAGCAGGGATCAGGTGTGAGCCGCGGATGACCTCGTTCGGATCCACAAAACCGTACGCATCCGCATGCGAGTCGGGCAAGAACTCAAGCCGATGAAGCCGTTTGCGTTTAAAGCCACCTTTGAAGCTGGGGTCGAGACGGAATCGACGGACCCAGATGAAACTGATAGGTACGGCACGCGTCATTGTCCCATGGACGTATTGACTCACGTCGCAGTGAAAGACGCCAAGGATGCGGGCGTAGGAAAACGGATGAGTGTCGGCAGTGTCTTCGGGCGCCAGCATCATGATATCAGCGTGCGTGCGTGGATTCATCGAGTCCTGTGCGCGGTGGATATCGTAGGATGTGTAATTGATGCGAAGGACTTTGTGGCGGTAGATCCGATCGTTGGCAATATGAACATTGTTGAGCTCCTGGTCCGAAAATTCATGGCCATCGCCCGACCCTGTAGGATGGGTCAAACGCGCAAGCAGATGCTCTTGAAGCTTTCGACGGAAGTGCTGTCGTATGCACAGTGTTAGCACAAAATAAAGCGAAGACTGATGAGCATACATTAACAGCGGGATCTCCCACGTTCTCACTCAGCCAAAGCGTCAGGTTGAAATGGTAGTTGCGCGATTGCGAGATGTGGTAGTGAAACTCGGGAGGCGTGTAAGGGAGGGATTCCGATTCAGCGAAATCAAGAGTGGGCAGGGTAGTCTGCTTTGTACGCTTCCGTTTTTTTGATACTGTCGTTTGGGTGTCCTCCGGAATCGCAGCAACCGGCGGGATATTGACGGCATCCTGCTGTTGGCGTGCCATCTTTCGCAGAACGGTATCACGCCGCTCAAGTTTGGAAATCTGTTCGACGGCGTCATTCTTGTTAGTGCGTGCCCAGAACACCTTCACAGAGCGATGCTCCTGTTCGCACTGTGTGATATATTAGTTCAACTTGCAAGGAAATCATGAAGAACATGCCGGTTGGGTGGAGTAGGAATCAACGGTACCAAAAAACAATATAGTGCGCACGTAGTCGCCGAGGGAGTGTCCTTTGTATGTGAATAGATTGAATAATTTAATCTTGGGTCCCTTCCGCGTCTCCGGTGGCGTCTCAGTACCAGCTTCCTTCGCTGCAGCAGCCTTCCGGGCGTGACGGCGGCCTCTCGCAGCTTCCTCCTTGGGGAGTTCTTTGGTGGCAAATTGCGGGCAAAGATTGCGCGCAAAATTGCGCAGCTGTCGGCCCAGTTGAACGGTAACGTCCTTGAGGCGGCTGATGGTGAAATCGGTGTGTAGTCGTAACTTGGCGAGACCATGCCAGTACGCGAGAGTAAAGAGTAGGTCTTGAATGATGCTGTCATGCTCATCATCGAGTAAGCCCTCGAAAACTGGCAGAGCGCACTGTACGGAGCAATGTTCAAATGTTAGAAAACAGCACAAAGAGGAACGTGAAGCCCGTACTTGGAGTAGATCTTCAAAATTCCGTGCCGCTAATTTCTTCATGGCAGAGACGTTATTCGTAAAACGCCGAATGGTAGCTTGCCCAAATGTGGGTACTTGGCGGTAACTGTGGTAAAATCAGCTATCGATTCCGGGACTCTGCTGTTCAAGTAGTGCTACTAACCGAACATTCAAGGCTTGAACTGCGTCGCCGCCATGAGCAACAAGAATACGAATTAGGTGGGTGAAGACAGCCTTCCAAACACCTAGCTCGAACTCATGCATAAAATCTACGACGAGCATGACGAATACACCGAATGTATAAGACGCAACAGATGAGAAGGCATTCTGTAGCTTGCTCGTGAAAAAGTGGTTCAATGAGTATTGACGTGAACATACCGTAGTTGGAACCCAAGACAGCGGGGACAGTGCATCCTCCACCCATTTACTTTTAATCACTTTAGCCTTGCGATATATCCAACCCCGCGCCCTCTCGATAAGCGACTGTCGATGCTCGTCATCAACACGAGCATGGCTGACACGATTTTTATCATCGCGCACAGTGCCGAGTTGGTCGAGTTGGTCCTTGGTTACGAGGCAGCGAGGGCAGGGGCATCTCCCCAAATTTCGGATCGTTGCAAGCAAAACTCTGTAAAACAAGGAGATCAATTAAAAGACGGTTGAGCATTGCGGCAAAATGCGAACTTTTCAGGATAATCAGCAGAATACGTGAAGATGCGGAAATAGAAACGCCGGGAAATGCCATCGGGGCACTTGACGACGATTCCATGTTTGCAAGCCTCCCGAAATTCGCCGTCCAGAAGTAGTTTCCAGATTGCGTGCATGAGTTCTCGACGGCAATGAGTTAATACCTCGGCCGACGGCGAATGGCCAGTCTCAGCCGAGAACCAGTCAAAAAAATCATCCGGAAGCTGAAGAGTGGTAAGTGAACGCAAGAAAACACGAAGTCAAATGGCGTACTTTAGGCATGTACGCAACATGATGGCAAGCACCAGCTCTAGGCTTCCCACGTACCCATTTGGATTGGTTTCCGAACCATAAATAAAGCGGCCAAAGTGACGCGGTACCAAAATTGGCCAGATGTGTAGAATCCGACCACCACATGAGCGCCGCAACGACACGTTCGAGGGTGCAATTCGGCTCCGGTGCCTGTCGTTGAATTTTTTCGTGAGCTTCGATGAACGCGTCAGATGAATAGATCTCATCATAGATTCGTTGCGTCGGCTCGTTTTGAGTAGGTTGCCAGAAATGCCTGAATGGAGTATAGTGGAAGAAGCGTGAGCTCCGGTCCTCCAATGCACTCTTGATCGTCTGGGTAAGGTTGCGGAAGTGAAGCCCAGGCACGGAGAATTTGGGAAGAGGATCGTCCGGCCCGTGCTGTTTCCCGTCTGGGACCTCGATCTCCACACTGACTTCGCGCCAGCCATCTTTCACGACATTCGAATCTCCCGCCGCCTCCCCCGTTGCACCGCTGAGGTACTTATCGAATTTGGCTGTCTCCGCTTTGATATTCAAATCCTGCAGGTCTGCCATGTTGAACTGGTCGGATTTGAGAAAATTGATAAGGCGTGTGCATTCTGCCACAGATTTCATCACCGAGCCTGACCACATCCAGTTCATGAAACCAAGGACAGTGGAGTTTTTGAATGGGCCGAACGATGGAAGAGTAGGGGTACCCGTTGTGATAACTTCGGGTGCAGCCAAGGGCGACAGACGGGAATGTTCTGTTGCAGGTTCGGCAGAGCGGGTGGGAGCAGGGATGTTGGATTGATCGGCAAGAGAGATATTCTGGTCGGGATCATGGCTGGGGATAGCTGGGTACTCGCGAAAGAGTCCAAACGAGTTTTTAACTGTTTTAACCGACTGCCAAACATATTCCGATCCAGGCTCCTCTTCCTCCGGCTCAGGATCAGGCATGGGAACATCCACGAATTCTGGTGCGGGAGGCGGCAGCTGCTGCAGGAGCTTCCAGGTCAACTGCTTTGCCCGAACTGGGCGTCCGGAGGAACTCGCAGGCGGTGGGGCTGCTAGAGTTACTTCCCGGGGTTCTGGATCAGGCTCATTCTCTGGAGGTGCCATATCCGTATCATAGTCCCGCTACCGATGAATGGTGAGCACCGAATCTTCCTCCACTTGAAACTGTCCACGTACCTCTGGAACTTGAAATTCGTTGCTGGGAATCACAGGAGGAGCAGCGGAAGCCGCAGCTGCAGCCTCTTTCTTTCGGCGCTTTCTGGCTTTTCGTGCTTCGACCGCAGCATCCATGCCCGGATCTTGTGCATTCACAAAAGAGCAGGAGTTCTGGTGAACGGAAAGTCCCACCTGAGTGTCGCATACGTGAGAGCATGGCGCCGGGCATACAAAGACCATTAGCGCAAGAAAAAAAAGGAGGACAAGGGTCCTCATTGGAGAGCGGTGAAGGAAAAAAGGGGCGGGCTGTGCACTCAGACTGAATCACGACAATGACGTAGGCAGGGCAACAATTATATTCCACGTAACAGACTGACATCGATCTCAGGAGTTTCATACTCCGCATTAGAATCTTCAGGCGCTGGACATGATAGGAACCGGAGATCGGCATCGGGAAGTTCCAATGCCTGCGGAATGAACTGCAATGATTTAATATTGGCCTAACAACGGGAGGAGTTGCTTACCTTTTCCGCCCATTGCAGCAGGACATTTGACTGGAAATATGAGCGCTAAAAAATGGGGAAAAAATATCGGAGGACTCACGATGGATGTATTCAAAGAAGAACAGGCTAGAAGTGCTGTTCGTCCTACGGCAAAGGCAACAGATACTGTACGCATCGTGTATCCGTGATGCTCGTGATATTTGACCCAGAATGGCTCTGGCTCGGATGCATGGCCGTTTTCTGGCCATGTACGAAAGACGGCCCGGGGACTGACTGTACCTGCGATGGCAGGTGCCACAATTCCGCCAAGCGAAAATTGAATATATTGCAAGTACAGTTTATGTGCCTGCAATAAAATTAATATGAGAGCGGAATGTGACCGTAAAAAATTACCTTGCTGTATTCACACGAAATTTCCTGCATAGCCTTGTTCGGGGGTAGCGTATGCGTCCAATGATGAAACCTTACAAGGCCGCAAGGCGACTCAGGGCGAGCGAGGACATCAGGGGATCCCGGGGTAGACTCTGAGTCTGAGTTAACCAACGTTGCCGGAGAGCCGGGCTCCTGTATGCTTCGAAGAGGCTGTTCGGCCCCCGGGTTACGGCGGTTATCATTATTCTAATAGTAAGCGCACCGTCACAGGATCTCCGCAAGGATACTGTCTTCGCGGGGTGTTGGGGCTCGGACTGTCTGGATCCCTCTCAACGTCCTGACAGTTGTTTTATCCAATTTTGCGAGGCTCACAAGTGAAGGAAATATGCGTACCATTAGTGTGAAGAGGTCCGGTGCTGCGCGTTGCTGTGATAGAGAAGAAAGCGGAAGTAAATTTTGCATCAGCACTCATAATATGGAATGATGAAGACCACATGCACGTCCGCTCCCGCTCCCTGCAGGAGAGGAACTACAAGAGCTTGGAGAGCTGCCTGCGCAGAAATAATGGTGAATAAATGTAGTGCAGACTCACATTTTTGTCTGGCGGCATCCCAAAAAAAATCGCTGCAGATGTGGCAAAAATCCGAGTCATAGAGGATTGATGAACGATGGAGCATGTGTTTCATATGCTGCGCCAAGCAGGAAAACCATTCAGAAAATAGTCAGGCAAATTCTCGAGGGTTTCTGCAATACCTGTCCGTTTGGGCCCATTCAAGCTGGAAAAACAAGAGGCACAGTTTGTGCGTAGGTTGACAAGTGGGACACAGATGCAGAGGAGAGAATGAGGCATAGATCAGTCGACGGCGCTGCAAGATACAGAATTTCGAAACAAGCTCCAACGTTATCGCGCACATGTGACTGACAGGTTCCGAGTCATCAGCCAGGGTCTGTGAAATGGACCGAGCATAAATACCCACCTGCCGCCGATATTCCCCTTCATTCCGTACCCCCATGTCCACCGATTCGACTCAGACTCCTTCTGCACCTTCCGCTAGTACCAATCCCGGTGCGAACCTTGAAGCTGGTGATCCTGCCATTGTTGCGCAGGTCACAGCTAACCTGGGGCGCTCTGCCACGGCGGACTTGAGGGGCGGGAAGAAGAAGCGAAAACGGTGAGTGTCAGAGTCGTGTGTCGATTAGCATTTGACCGTGTTTGGCAGCGGTGCCGATGAGGATGACGCGGATGACGCGGAACTGGTAGAGGGCACCTACCGCTGGTATGGCCGCAATCTCGCACGTAGCCTTGGGCCCTTTGCCCGAGTTCACCCCGCTGTCGAGTACGCTGTCAGCAAGGCCCTGGCCAACAGCGATGATGAGGCTCACACTGAAACTGCTGTGTATGTGACTGGAATGGTTTTATTTGATACTAAATCAACACCCAGGCAAAAACGGCTCAACGAAAACTGGGATATAATCAAGAACACAATCCCCGGGTTCAGCGAGGAGATGATTGGCTTGGGTGGGAATCGCGCTCTGCGGAAGACGGTTTGCGCCCAGGTAAGTGTGATATTCCCATGCTCGTAGATCGGTGCTCGTATCTTTTCAGATTCAGCGTGGCCTCAACGGTGCCCGTGGCGATGACGCGAATAGCATCAAGCGGGCCCTTCCTGAGTATATCGCCAAGCTCGAGGTGCTGTCGCCCCCTCCTCCTGCCGATGATGCACCGGCAGACGCTCAGCCGAAACCAGCACCCCTATTAATCAGTGCCAACGGCACCAAGGGTGACCGCGGCTGGGTTCACCCTCGCACCGCACGACTCAACTGCCCCATCAAGCATCCAGCCAATGCGGCGTAAGATCTATTTGTTTTCTGTGCAAAAATATTCTGACTCAATCGCTTGTAGGACATACGCACTCATCCAGGACGGTCAGATCGTTGTGCTGGGCACCGAGATTCCGTATTTCATGTACCGGGACTGGCAGGTCATCGATTTCGGTGACCTGGACGATGGTCTCTTGGAAGGGAGACTTCTGATGGTGGTAAGCTGTGTCCTTCGATGTCGAGCACTGTCTAACATTCATCAGCTCGCCAAACATATCTATCAAGGTCCAAGTACAGCCCTTGGTCCTGCAGGGAGTAACCGTGGCAAGGCTGGGAACGCGGCGCTCAACGGCATCACATCTCTGACTCCACGCGACATCGCCTATCTGGCTGTCCAGGTGTGTTCTTTTCTTTCGTTGGTCCTCGTACTAATTTATCTCGTCTATTTAGCTCCGCTTCTCCCTATCTTCGCAATCATCTTGGAATAACGGTGTCGACGGCAAATTTAGCTATGAGCAGTTCTACTGGAAAATCGTCAAGCTTCTTCAAGGCGAGGAAAGCCAAGAAATCATTGAGCGCTTCAATCAGCACGTCCTCCACCTTCCTATTCTAGCTTTCCCGCTGATACATTTTATTTTATTCTTCCAGTGCTGTGTTCGGAACACCCACCTCGACGGCAACGGAGGATGGCCCCGGCGCCACCGGCGCTGGTGATTTTGATCTTATTGAGGCGCAGCGAGCCGCAAAACGTGCCCGCAAGCTCGCTGCTGCTTCAGCCGCTGCGTCCACCTCGTCGCCGTCCACTTAGCCTGCATATGCAACCTACGTAGCATTCTCAAATACAATTTTTTTTATCAATTCTTTTTTCGTGTGCGCAATTTTCGGCGCCTGGATACAAATAAGATACAAGAACGCTACGGAGCGGTAATGCAAGACCAATGTCTACAAGATTTCTGGTTCCTGTAGGAAATGAGGTTGGTGGTAAACCCTTGCTCGGTTTGCAAAGGCTTGTAGATCACCATCAGTATTTTGTGAATTGCAAACCTGACAATCATTGTGATGTTTGTAAGATCGGAGGTTGAATTTAAGCCCTGATGTGGAATCAAAATGCGGATGATGATTTACATTGGATTTTGATGATTGTGAGGATTGTAAGGCTTTGCATGGCCATTTAATAAGTTCCCAGTTTTCGTGATGGCCTCGCTACATCGGAAAAGTTTTCCAATTGCGGCCTATATTACATAATGCACTTTTTCAAGCCTGATAGAGCTCTTATTGACCGCGGTCGCTGGCAGCGGCAGCAATGCACGCTGGACGCCTGTCTCGGTCGTTTCTTTCTGTATCTCCGATGCCGGGCCCCGGGTCGGATGCCCGACAACACCACACGAGTCATCTCCTGCTTTGGGGGACCCGGCCTGCACGCAGATTTATTAGAATCTCATGTTCCTATCAGTCTCTTGCGAGAGACATCGAAGCTGATTCAACTTATCGGATCATTTACAACGTTGGGGTTCATTCAATGCTGCAGCCTCGCGTTCCGTTGCTCCGTCTTCCCTCAAACTCACTATGGATTCCAAGTCTGAGTCTACGGCAACGGCCGACATGAACGCGGTAACCATTACGGGCTCGGACGCGAAATTGGAAGAGCCCAGAGTGTCCCTGTCTCAATTTGGTCTCAATCCTCACAGGTTGAGTATTGTGGGCCGAAACGTGATTTCCGTTTTTTTTGGCCCGTTTTGTGGCTCTTTGCTGCTCTCTGTTTCTCTCGTCTCTAGACTTGGGTGGTGTCGGTGGGTTTTTGAGTCCATTCAATTCTCATCTTCAACTCCTCCTTTCGATAGGAACTGCTGCTCCGACCATTGTTCATGATCTTCAAGGGGATAATTTTAGCTGGGTCGGCTCAGCTTATGCGCTCGGCGCCGCTTCTTGCCTACCCCTGAGCGGCAACCTGGCCCAAATATTCGGCCGTCGACCAATCCTACTCGGATCACTTGTCCTTTTCGCTGTGGGGTCCGCAGTTGCGGGGTCTGCTCCTTCAATGACGGTGTTAATCGTCGGAAGAGGTGAGTAGATCGTTCCATGATGCAAACCATAAATCTTATTCAATGTATAGCTGTACATGGCGTTGCTGGTGGTGGAATCCAAGCGTTGACTTCCATTGTCACTGCTGATCTCATTCCGCTCCGTGAACGTGGCGTTTTCAATGGGATTACCGGTTTGGTTTGGTCATTGGGCAGCGTCATAGGACCGTTCATCGCCGGCAGCCTCTCGCAAAAGGCTTCATGGCGTTGGCTTTTTTGTGAGCAAAATCTCGATTTGATATTTCGGACTTGATCGCCATAGATATGAACATTCCCCTTTGTTTCCTGGCGTTTGTGGTGGTCGCGTGCTTTTTGAACGTCAAGACCCCGCGCGAAAATCTGGCAACAAAGTTAATGCAAGTTGACTGGTTGTATGTTTGATTTTTATCCTGCAATGCTTTCTCTTTTGACCTTCAGCAGAGGAAATGCTTTCATCATCTCCTCAACGTGTTCTTGCATGCTTGGGTTGAGCTGGGCTGGCATCGCTTTTCCCTGGTCATCGCCTCAAGTTCTGGTTCCACTCAGTGTTGGCCTGGCGGGCCTGGTTTGGTCTGTTTATTACGAATCCCGGTGGCCAACGAAGCCAACGGTATGCATCTCAGACCAACTTATGTGATTCGTACTTGACTGAGACACAGATCCCGCTCCTGGTGCTATCCAACAGGACAAGTTTGTTAGGGTGGGTGTGCGTTTCCAGAAAAAATCCGCCCTACCTAAATACGTTGATCCAGATATATCGCCACAGTCCTCCATGGCATAGTGTCAATCAGTGTAGGATGTATGTCCTCATTTATTCTTTTTCTTTTACTGACATTCGCTCCAGTCTATTTGCCAACCTGGTTCCAAGCGGTTCGAGATGCCAGCCCCATTTTATCAGGAGTGTACTTTTTACCCATCAGCGCCACCATTTCACCTTCTGCCATTTTTCAAGGCAGACTTGTCGCAAAGACGGGCCGCTACAGAATGATAATTTCTACGGGCTGGTGTTCCATGCTCCTCGGCATGGGGCTTCTCATTTCAATGACGACCAGTACTCCGTTATGGGCCACAGTCATTTTTCAACTCATCCAAGGCTTTGGAATGGGGCTACTTTACGCAACCACAGTATGCGTCATATCTCTTTCGATGATCCAATTAATGGTAGTGTTTCAGTTTGCAGTACAGGCACCATTGCCAGCAACTTTGAATGCCAGCGCCATATCATGTGAGCCTACATCCTACAATGTATCTGCACAACAACCTAACACGTCCGGCAGTACTCACATTTTGTCGTACATTCTCGCAGGTATATTTGGTACACGTCAAGACTTTGTCAGTGCACTCAAGAAACTTCGAAGGCCTGGGGGATCGCAATTACAGGGACCATTCTCCAGAACAGGCTCCGTTCCAGTCTTCCTGCTAATTTGCTCGGGCAGTTCGCCGAAAACACAGAAATCGCATACAGCATTATTCCTCAGGTTAGTAATCATCCTTCACATGTGGTCCGACCATTGAATCCATTCCGTCTCAATAGATTCTGTCGATGCCGCAGCCCCTCAAAGGAGAGGTGCAGCAAGCTTTTCTGGACAGCATGCACCTGGCGTGGATTGTCACGGAAGCTGTATGTGCTGCCGGTCTTGTCACTTTCTTCTTCATGAAGGATATCCCTCTTTCGCGGGCGACTAATAAACAATGGACCCTCAAAGAAAAAACCAACAGCGAGACAGGGGCCAAAGGCGAGGAGGAGAAAAAGTAAACTGGTCCCATGTATCATTGATACGTGCCATAACCGAGTCGAGGCCCAGTGTACATTTTTTACTCGATTGGCTCGTAAAAGATTACTCCCTCACTTTGTGCCTACGCCAAACTTGACACTGACACGCTGATTATCTTGATGCACGGAGAAAAGGAGAGAAACGGGGAATAAAAGACTCGCGTAGTTGTAGATGGATACAATTGTCGAAACTCTAGAATGAAGACTGGCCCCAGGATGTATTTTTTTTCGTTCACAGTGCGATCAGATGCTTAATATTTGATCCATAGGTCTACACTGTTCAGCATCTTCTTCTACGTACAACTGTTCAGCCCAGAACTCACTTGTTTCGCCGTGATTCTTGACAACTTCCGCGGCGTTGGCCGAACCCTGTCCCTGGATGAAAATCTATCATGGACAGGTGCAAGCTGTTGTGTAGAGTTGTTGTATGAACGGCGTTGCCCGAATATCATTCTTCATCGAATCAATTGCAACACCGTTCCTAATTACAAGAGTCCGAGCGGTCAGGTAATGGCTCACCTTCTCCACATTCGAGAACCCGAATCAATCGCAACAAGATTTGCAGTCATTGAGTGTTATTGAAATGCTTTTATTAAAGCGCCGTAACTGATATACATTTCCGACGGATCCCTTTGCTCTGAATATCTAGCAAGTACTGCAAGGCAGACATTCGGGACCGTCCAACCATGTCTGAACAACGAACATTGATATCCCACTGGCCGGATTGGCTCCGAGTCTGAGCAGGTATTGATTCCGCGGTCCCTCGAGTCAAAATCGTTGATATTTACCATTGTTCTTCAAATCAGATAGCCGACAGCGTTTGGCAGAAGATGGAAAATGCGTTACATCGAGCGCCATGGGCAGCATGGGCGATCCTGTGAACCACGTCCACGACCTGCGAGCATCACCTTCGATTTCACAACACATCATTCAGACGTCAGGGCTCATCTCCCTATGATAGAACCGTACTCCATTCGAAGACGGCCTGCTTCATGGAGAACATTCGCCCCAAGAGCCCAGAATCAAAAACGGCCGCCCTGAATGCTCCGACATCTCTGTGCATTGTGATCGACAAAGAGGCGAAACACATCATGCTTGGAGTCAACGTGCGAAAAACCATTCATACCATGTATGATTGTGACGCTAACTCCATCAGCTGGGTCTGGTCAGAGCTTGATAGAGTAGTCGACAGCTGAGATGCAAATATTCCTTGAAGTCAGTCGAGGCTGTCGTTGAGAGCTTACCATTCCCCGCGACCGACGCGGTCAAAGGCACGCACGGATGTGGACAATGAATGGCCAACGGTTCATATCCTTAAGCACGTTCGGAATGCTGACATGATAAGAGCGGCACTTGTATTTGTCTCGTAGCAAAGGTGGATTGCGAGATGGATGCGAACGCCAACCGCGAAGGCGGAGCCTTGGCGTTAGTCACCGATCAGTGGCAGTGTTTCTGGGTCGGTTTGGGAACTCTTCTTGGGAAGGAACTTTTAGAAGGAACACCCGCTGCGGTGACCCGCATGTAAACCACACCAACATCTGCAGCAACACCTTTGGCTATTACCCTTCGCCTATTCTAAGCACTGGCCTGAGGCCACTTGAAAACTTTCTCCTTCAGGTTTTCCACCGTTCAAGCTAACTGCAACTATTTCTCTGGTCGAACAACTTTTCGGACCTTCGGTGTACTGTTTGAGACCTCTTGACCACATCATCAGCTCCAGCCGATTCAGATCCTCACCTCCGCATACACTCTGCTCTCTTTCGTACAATTGCAAGTATTTTACTTGAACGTCGTCGTTTTGCCGTCTCTCGCTTTTGGTATCCGTTTCTGTTCCGTGGCTCGTTTCACGCGGAACTTCTACCTTCACCGCAGCTGCCAACATTTTTCTGCCCGTTACCGTCGTATCTCGGCAACCGCTGATCCGTTTTGCAAGTTTTATGCCTCATTCACCCTCCTCTCTGCATATCTTCCCTTCTTTCATTCAAAAAGTCGCTAGTACAGAAGACGTGGACAAAAATTATCGAAAACGAAAGCTATCTCCCTGAAGACTGGATGAGGGAGGCCGAGGTTTTACTGGGTGTTGGATGAGCGGAGGCGATGAGGGTCCCTTTGGACCTGAGCCGATGATGCCGATCCAAATCCCCACACGAGGCATCTGAGGCACGGCCGGATGTCAGTGTGTATAACACATTACCTCGGGCGGTCTGAAATATGTCTGGCCTGGTTTCTAGTCCAGGCCTCAAACTAACGGGTGTGGTTGGGACGACTTGGTCGGTCCGGTGATGATTCGAAAAGGGAAACCTGAGTAGATGAGGAGTGCTATCGGACACGGAATTAGTGTTACGCACCTCGACCCCACTAACCCAAACGTTCCGCACAAAAATAAAAATAAAAATAAAACGGCGCGTCTGAAGAGTGATGTAATTACAAATCACTTACTTTATTTGGATGTACTACGGTTTTTGTCGCCTTGCCGCCTTTTGCTCCTCTCCCGTCTGTTCACACTCGCCATGGCCTCATCCTCTGTCGTTTACGAATGAAAGCACTCTTCTGCCGTATCTCGGCAACCACTGATCCGTTTTGCAAGTTTCATGACTCATTCAACACGGAATCATTCCCTCCTCTCTGCATATCTTCCCTATCTTTCATCCTTACAAAAGGCGAAAACCGATCTACCCCAGCAAAGGTGGGGTGGAATTTGAGAGAGGACATCAAAAAACTAAAACGACTCGTTGTTCTAGTCTTAATATTTATTGTTCAGTTGCTCCTATTCCAATTCATGTCTGAAAACCCTGCATCTCAATAAAGTCTGACGCTCAACGAGACTGAGAAATTTGCATTTTGGCAAAGCTTTGCCATTTCTTGACGCGTAGAGTCACAGTGTGACCTGACGTGTTTAGTCTGATAGCAAATAAAATAGTTCGCTGGGAACACAGCGACCCTGGTTTCAATCTTATTTTCAGAAGAAGATTAACTTTTGTTGTGGATTGATGGGTATTTTCTGCCTCACGCCCTTCACACCCACCACCACCGTCGCGTCTGCTTTGGAGCGACGCCTTTCTGCCAGCGCCAATGGCGCCACAGAGAGCCGTCTGGAAACCGCCCCTGTGCCCCGGGTTTGCGTGAGTCATGCCACCGGGGGTAAAACACAGGCCGGGCCCCCAGAAGAAACACGTAGGCACTGGCGTGAGGTGCACGAACAGACCGAGACGGGGGTAGTGGCATAGAGTAATTAGTGTAGGGTAGTGGCAGTGAGCTCGACGTGGCGTGGTGAGTTCGACGCTGAGCGTCAAGTATCGGTATCGAGGAGGGCCGACCAATGGTCCCCAGGGCTGGAGCACCCGCAGGGAGGTGTCGGTTACACGGCGAAGGCGAGTACCTCAAGTCAAGCTGCAACGGCGGGAGGTTTTCACAATTTGGGCGGCCTCCGGCTGACAAATGGGTCGAGATCAGCGTCGACGAGGAGGCCATCGCCGTAGTGGTGGTAATGCGGGCGGACATCCGGACGGCAGATGGCACATCGACGTGCTGAAGCAGGCGGCGTTAATTGAGCGTTGTGGTCACGCATGACTGTAACATCTCTTGCTTCCTCCCACATCGACGACTGCCATCGCCATCCGCCCTCCATGCTGCGACACATTGCCCATGTATCGCTCTGAAGGTACACGCCGCTATGCTGGATTTGTGCCACCTACCGCGACCACCAAGAAAACCAGACACGCCAGCACCCAAACGAAGCGCTGAAAAACGGTGTGGACTTGAGCAGCGTCGATGCCCCCTGGCCTGGCAAGTCCGACCCACCAGAAACGGGCCCTGGGACTACATTTTGTTGAATTCTCCTGCGTAAGTCCCTCTTTACGTTTTCTCCACCTCTTTTTTCTGCCCCCCCCATCTCATCCGGGCCCTTCCAGCCCAGATTCGACACCCTGCAACACAGCCACGCGAGCGGAGAGTTGACATGTGTCAACTCTCCGCTTTTTTGAATCCCTTCCTCCCACTGTGCACAATCGCACCCGGCTCCAAACCCGCCTCATTCAACGCAAACGAAACGTTGCCCACAAATGCAATGCTGCCCGCAAACACCCGCGAACACCCACCAACGCACGCAAACACGCGTACTGCCAAATCAACGTCGCCAAGTCTTGTGCAGGGTGCACGACGGCTGCACGTTTGCAGCGGCTCTCATGCCAATGCCGCACACGCCGCCTGGGACGTGAATTCGCGCCTCATGGTGGCGTGCATGGTGGCGTGCGCGGCTGCTGCTGCCCACTCACCCGTGGCAGCCACACAACGAGCAACTTGCACACGGACCCAGACCCGCACCTATGACGTTGCGCCCGCACCCACGACGTTGCGCAGAACGACGATTCAATCGTCTGCCTTCAATCCACCTCATTGTCGTGCTCGCCGGCTGAACGAATGCCAGGTCCAGTGTCCCTGAGCGAGCACAGCATGGCCCAGCCGCACACACTTTGTGAATGCCCATCGGCGTGTCGCATAGGGTGCGCGGCTGCTGCTCGTGGACGGTTTTGTGAGTTCGACTTCATACCACTCGTGGACCTTAGCTCAGAGATATCCGACAACGTGTAAGTATTTTACTAAGCAAATTATATACATGTAGAATATATCCCAGGCGCCTGTAAGGGCAACCTCAAGGCCCGAGTATACTCAAGAGTCCTGACGAGGGGGATCCGATGTCACGATTAGATACCAATCTTATCGTTCCAACGCCTATCTTGGAGACGCCTAACGAAGCGCCCGTGGATAAGATAGCACTGAAGGAAGACTAGATATCGGACACATGGAAAACACATGGTAAACATGATGTCACCATGACAAGGACATGACATAGCATACATGCTGCAAAGGGATGGTTTTACACACCTAGTACATAAGGTATTCATATAGCGTAGATACTCTCACGGTTGAAAGAACAGTATAAGTAGAGTAGTATATTCGCCTGTATTCTTTAGTCTTTTATTCGATTCATTTCTCGAAGCACTCTACATCTCACTCCCCAATCCACTATCTTTGTATAGTTGGACGAGATTGTGTCTTTGATTGTGACATAATAAAAGACTACCCTTCATACCACCCGTACCGCCATACTCCGACCTCCTTTCCCTTTCTCCCCCACCCACTTCCACTTCGCGCACTTCTTGCGTGTCTCTTACTCTTCTCATCTGGACTCTCGTAATTGAAGATCCATTCCCCTATTCCCCACCCGCCGACTTCCTACCTCGTCCACAGCGAGTCTAAACAATTGCAGCGACAACCAAGGAGGGCCACTCTCGAAACAGACAGACGCTGTGCAACGGGAAACGTTGAGACCGTCCCAGCACAATAGCAGTCGTAGGAGACTAGCCTAATCCTCGGAGAGGGCTATCTCGCTATCGTCGGGTGTGTCGTAGAAGACCCGGGGTAGTTCTGTTTGCAAAAGCCTTTCTTTGACCCCACCAACCGCTTTGTGCGGACCAAGACAAGTCGCGACGTTTCGCGCACCCTCGACTGACTCCTCGGAGTCCACATCGACCCCGCCATCACCCCCACCACCGTTACTACTACCCGCGCCTATTGCGCTATCCTCCTCACCATCCCCCGCCACTCAACTCTACCTTTCCTTCCCGACCTTCACCTCTATGTCCCAAGCCGTATCCCCGGGACACAGCCGATCCGCATCCCCCGTATCGAGTATGCAAATGGACGACCCAGAACCTCACACTGGGACGTATGCACCGAGGACTTTCTCCTCGAAAATCACCCTCGCATCCCTCCCGCCGCATTTCGACGGGAACAACAAATCCAAGTGGGATACTTGGAATGACGCCCTTAAAAATTATATTTGGGCATATGGAGCAGAGTTTGGCTCCCCGAAGACGAAGATCGCCTTCACCATTTCGCTGCTAGGCAGCAAAGACGGCGCGCCCAGCCCAGCTTCCAACTGGGTCCGTAATTGGCGCAAGCGAGTCCTCGACGAGGATGAGGAGTTGCCCGAGGGGTACTCCTTCGCGAAATTCTTGAACGATCTAGGGAAGACGTTCAAAGACCATAATGTGCGCCAGACAGCGTACATTCGCCTCACGACGACGAGGCAAGGGAAGACCGCTCTGGCGGACTTCATTCAGGCATTCGAGTTGAATGCAGAGGAGGCGGGTTACGACCCGTACGACACACTCGGGAACAACGATCAGTTCCTGTGCGAGAACATTGAGAACCTCGTCAACGAGGAAGTTCGCTCGCAACTCTATGCCGGGGGTATAGAGATTCCGGAGAGTTACGCCGGAATGAAGAAAAGGATGATGACCATCAGTCGCATCTTGGAGAGGCAGAAACTGCGCAAGGCGCAGCAGCCGAAGGTCGGCGGGACCCCTTTTTGGGTCCCCGCGAAGCCGACACCATCCGCCCCCAGCGGTAATTACCGGGGAACCGCGCCAAATCTGGCAAAGAAGCTCGCGCCCGGGGAAACGGCCCCAATGGACGTCGATGCTTCGAAGACGAAGGGGCAACCCTTCAAGTGTTACAATTGTGGCGAGGAGGGCCACATGGCACGCGAGTGCCCAAAGCCACGCCGGGAGCGTGGAAAGATCAATGTCCGCGCATTGCGGACTGACGAGATTTCGAAGGAGGACTTTAAATTCCTCTTCGAGCAGGCACGGGCCAGATATGGCCAGGATTTTTAAGGAGGGCCCCGATCAAGGCCGAATCGGCGCCCCCCACCCCTATGAGTAAATATGTTCCGCTCAAGGTGGAACCGACTGAGAACAAGGACGATTTCATAAATTATGTAAAACAACGCACCGCTCTACGTACACAGGACAATATAGTAGTAGAGGATGTAGATAAACAGAAAAAACAAACACGTATCATGGAGAATCAGAATCGCATTCGTAATATTAAAAACCGCCAAATGGACGAAGCAAATAAGCGATGGAGTGTATTTAAAAAGGCCCCTGGAACCCAAACCAGTGAGAAAAATAGTGCGGACGAAAAGGGCGGCGACACCGCGATGGCTCAATCCACAGTGGTGGAGGAAGCGCCAAAACGAACACGAGTTCCATTTGGACTCAAGAAGCAGGAGGCAGCCAGGTGGCTTGCACGGCGTGCGATGGGGATCACCGATGATCTCTTAGCGAAGGAACTCAGGGAGTTCCAGAAGCAACGAAAACAGCATGAGATGCTGGTTTCAGTCGAACTCATGTCCCCGGAGACAGGGAAGATACGCCGAATCAAGGCGTTGTTGGACAACGGGTGCACTACCACGTGTATTGATCGGGCGTATGCCCAAGCGGAAAACTTCGAGCTCCGGGAGCTTGATCAGAAAATCGTTGCACGCAATGCGGATGGATCCGAGAACCTTGGAGGACGGATCACGCATTACACGGAGTTAATTATGGGAGTTGGACTCCACCGGGAACGAGTGAAGTTCTTGGTCACGAACCTCGGGAAGGCTCGCGTGTTTATCGGATATGACTGGTTGTTCAAACACAACCCCGAAATCGACTGGAGGTCCCAGAAAATCACCTTTAGTCGATGCCCGCCAGAGTGCAACATGCAGGGCACCGAGACAATGGAGGGCTGGAAGCCAGAGGAAGCGCTCGAGGAGGGCGAGTCAATGTTGATGGTTGATTTCGCAGACCATATAGATCTGCGCGTCAAAGGGACGCAGGCACAGCAGATGGCGGAGGAGGCAGGCAGAGAAAAGGAGAAGATGACGGAGGACGCGGTTCCGGAGCATTATTGCGAATACATCAAGGTGTTCGCAAAGGAGTCATTTGACCGAATGCCGGAAAAGAGGCCGTGGGATCATGCGATCGAATTGAAGCCAGACTCCAAAGCCGTCGATTGCAAGATCTACCCATTGTCACAGACGGAGCAGGGCGAGTTGACCAAGTTCCTAGAGGAGAACTTGAAGAGCGGACGTATCCGACCGTCAAAGTCGCCTATGGCTTCGGCGTTCTTCTTCGTCAAAAAGAAGGATGGAAGCCTTCGGCCGGTACAGGATTATCGGAAGCTCAATGAGATGACAATCAAGAATCGTTATCCATTGCCGTTGATCTCGGAGCTAGTAAATAAACTCCGAGGCGCGAAGATCTTCACGAAGCTAGATATTCGTTGGGGATATAATAATATTCGGATCAAAGAGGGAGATGAATGGAAAGCGGCATTTAGAACCAATCGCGGCTTGTTCGAGCCACTTGTGATGTTCTTCGGCTTGACAAATTTGCCGGCCACTTTCCAGACAATGATGAATGATATCCTTCGCGAGTTGATCAACGAAGGAAAAGTCATTGTCTACCTCGATGATATTCTTATCTTCACGGAATCCCTGGCGGAACACCGATTAATTGTAAAAAGAGTATTGGATATACTCGAGAAGAACCAATTATATTTAAAACCGCAGAAATGCGAATTCGAGCGCACCGAGGTCGAGTACCTCGGAGTAATTATTGGCCACAATTCCATGAGAATGGACCCCGTGAAGATCCGGGGGATCACCGAGTGGCCGGAGCCGAAAAACCTCAAACAAGTCCAGGCGTTCTTGGGGTTCACGAACTTCTATCGACGATTCGTGCGAGGATACAGTGAGGTGGCTAAGCCTCTCACACGGCTGACAGGGAAAGAAGGCTTCTCCTGGGGAGAAGAGCAGAAGGCCGCCTTCCAGAAGCTGAAGGATCGGATTGCGGATGATGTAGTGCTGGCACTTCCCACGGATCATGGGAAATTCCGAGTTGAGGCGGATGCGTCGGAAGGAGCGACGGGAGCTGTGCTCGAACAGGAGCAAGAGGGGGGGTGGCGCCCGGTGGCGTTCCAGTCCCATGGATTGAACGAGACGGAGCGGAATTACGAGATCTACGACAAAGAGATGCTCGCGATTATGCTCGCACTGGAGGAATGGAGGTCTCTCTTGATGGGAGCGCAGGAGACTTTTGAGATCTGGACAGATCATCAAAACCTGCAGTATTTTAAAAGTCCTCAGAAAGTCAATCGGAGGCAAGCGCGATGGATAGTCGAACTATCCGAGTATGACTTTACGCTTTCTCACCGGCCCGGGGCCCTAAACAAGAAAGCTGATTTATTATCCCGCCGGGCGGATCATGACCAAGGGAAGAATGATAACGAGAATATCATACTTCTCAAGCCCGAATATTTCCGATCTCAGGAGATCACACTAGACGGACCGGAAGCCGAGATCATGTCACAGATCAAAGCTGAGAAAAAGGTCGACAAGAGTGTGAAGCTGGCGCTTCAACAAAAGCTCCCTGGATGGGAGAAGATCGATGATGTTATCTATTACAATGGACTCATCTATGTGCCGCACAACCAGGAGTTGCAGGATCGGATTATCGGGTTACACCATGACAATGCCCTAGAGGGACATCCTGGTCCGAACCGAACACAGGAGATGATTGAACGTAATTACTGGTGGCCGCGGCTCGGCAACCAAGTTGGGATATATTGTGGGGCATGCGAGCCATGCCAACGCACCAGAGTGCATCGGTATCAACAGGGAAAACTCAACCCGCACGAGATTGCTGAGGGCCCCTGGCAGATCATATCTATGGATCTCATCGGACCGCTGCCAGTCAGCAATGGCTTTAATGCTATCCAGGTCTGGGTGGACACATTCTCGAAGATGATCCATTGCGAACCAGTAAATATGGAGTTGACCTCCGAGGGTGTTGCCCGGTTGACCCGGGACCGTGTGATTAGATATCACGGGGTGCCCCGCAAGATCATCTCGGACCGAGACACGCACTATGTCTCTGGTTTCATGAAGGAGCTCAACCGGCTCCTCGGTATTGAGATGAACCCGAGCACGGCATTCCACCCGATCACTGACGGCCAGACCGAACGGATGAATCAGGAGATCGAGAAATACCTCCGGATTTATGTAAACTATCGCCAGTCGGACTGGGCGGAATGGCTCGCTCTGGCCGAGTTCACGCATAACGATAAGACAAGCTCGTCGACGAGCATGTCGCCATTCTTTATAAACACCGGAATGCACCCTTGGAAAGGGATCGAAAATGCAGTTGAGTCGCGCAACGAGGCCGCGAACGACTTTGCCGAGAAAATAAAAAAGATCCGCGACGAGGCGGCAGCTGCGCTGGAGAAAACAAAGAAAACAATGAAAAAATATTATGACGCACACCGGCGTGATGCGCCAGTATTTAAAGTCGGGGACAAGGTCTGGCTCGAGGGCAAAGACATCACCACGGACCGACCCACGAAGAAGTTGGATGACCTACGGCTGGGGCCATATGAGGTCATGGAGAAAGTCGGGGCAGCGGCATGGAAGTTGAGACTTCCGGAGACGGACAAGTCACATCCGGTCTTCAACGAGAAGCTCTTGACGCCGTATGTGGAGCCGCCGGCGCACCGGAGAGAGGAACGACCTGCTCCACAGATAGTGAGCGGTCACAAGGAGTACGAGGTGGAGGAGATATTGAAACATCGCAAGCGAGGAAAAGGCTTCCAATATTTAATTAAATGGAAAGATTATCCGCTGGCGGACAGGACGTGGGAACCCAGATGGAACATCACGCATGCGAAGAAGATCCTAAACAAGTACAACCAGGATCACGGCATAAAAATCCGAGCATTGCCGGTATTCCCGAAGGGACATTGGGATTATTTAATCAAAAGATATAAATGTCGCGAGGAGTCGCAACAATACTCGACGAAGAAATTATTCATCCCACTGGGCACACACTATCGTTTACTGGCCCTGTAAATTCCAAGTAAATTCCAGGTATTTTTTACATTTTCTGATCATTTACTTGTCATTTACTGGCCTGGTAAATGGCCAGCTTTTGTATCATTTTCTGACCTTTTTCATGACATTTACTGACCTGGTAAATGATACAAAAGCTCATCATTTTCTCATCAATTACCTAACTTTTTCTGAGCCAGAAAATGTTGAATTTCCCCATTCAGTAAATGTGAAGCTTTCCTGATGGCAGACCTTCTAAAAAAGGAAATAAATTGAGGTCATCTGATAGTTAGGATTTCATTGATGTGCTTCTTGGGTTGCAATGAGATTCATTTCCTAACTTGGGTTCTTAGTTTTCCAATCTAGGTTATGATTCTCAGAGGCTCAAACCTATCTATTTCAGCAGGCAATTCATATCTTAGTGTTGCAATTTGTATGATCTAGCCCAAATCTAGCCCTTGATCCTTCAGATTTGAACAGATATCCAGTTCAACTATTGTCTATGGTAGTAGTAATCTAGCCTGATACAAGCTATATTAGGGAATGACATCTCTCTTCAACTTGGGGGCTTGGTTAAACTTTTGTGCTGATATCAAAGGAGTGTTCAGTTGCTGGAGAAAAGAAAGGATAACATTAACATAAAAATATTGCTGTGAAAAGCAAGGAACTTGAAGAACCATTCAAGAGATTCAAAGCAATTTCTTATGCCAATTTCTCTGAGTCAGGTCACATGAGCCCATGGAAAATGTATGGACCCGTGTGACCTCATAACAAGGAGTGTTGGAACAAGATAACAAACCTATACATATAAATAGATAAAGTCAATTTCTCAACTATGATGTCCTATATTTCACACCTCCTTTGATGCAGAATCATTATTTCTTTGCACAAAAATAAGGAAAAAAAATAACTACATACACTTGATTATGGATCTAACTGTTGTATTTTACACTTGCAGCCTTATTGCTCAGTGATGTGAAAGGTGTTACTATATTCTGAAGCCCCTATTCCACACTTCAAGGGGAGATGTTGGTTGGAAATGATTAAACAACGTAATACAGAATCAGACCAGAGGCACAGACACTATGGAGCTGGAGAAGGTTGGTTTTCAACTACGTTTAGGTTGAAATACAACATTCAACCTATTATCGGTTGACCATAGGTTGATTTATTTCAACCTAAGTTTTAGGTTAAATTCTATCCTTCAGAATCCATCCTATCATTAAGTGATATTCATTCGGCATGTCCTCGGAGCTTCATCAACCTATGCCGATATCAACCTATCAATGGTTGAAATTCCCAAGAAATTCCATTCAACTTCGTTTCATCAAAATACAACTCGAGCCAGCGAGAAATATTCTCCTCACATTGCAGCATACTAGTGTCATTACAGAAACAACTAGTCTGCGGAGGCATAAACGTTTCGATCCAGTTTGCGAGCACTGAAATTTTCACCAAGTCATTCAAACTCCGATGCTCACGTGCAGATTATGGCGTGATTGTTGGTTCGCCACGTCACTGCGACTGTCGCGACATCGTCTCTTCCTTCCCTCCCCCATCTTCTCAGCCTTTGTCCCCGCAATGTCGCTCTCCTTGTCCCAGTGCAAACGGGAAACATGTCAACCCTTCAAGCACACCTTACCATGGTCTTGTGTATAGCTATCCCTGTTCTCGGCTCTTCACACTACTGTGCTCGCTTGCCGCTTGCGATTTTCTCGGGTTCTCTCACTATATTGCAAGGCCCTCAAGACCCCTCCTGAGCTTGGTTTCTGGGTCTCTCCTGCAAATACTCTTGAAGGCCTGCCGGTGGTTTTTGTACATGTCAGCCATACTTTGGAGTGGAACCAATGCTGGTGAGTCATGACTTATCCTGACCAATTTAACCATTTAGTAATCTTTTTCTATCCATAGAGTGGCCTTTTCCTTATTGTTACCCCAGGTAAATACTCGTGTAGATTGGTCTGCAATGCTGACAAACACATGCGCTTCTAGCATTTACTTGCGCATACAGTTCATCTATATTTTCCGTGTACGTCTCTGTGCCCCCCAGTTTTGCTATCCCTGACGCTTTTCAAGGATACCTGCATCGTGCCCAAGACCATTTGCAACGCACAGATCAGACAGCGCGAGACAACTGTGATATTCTGTGAGATATTTTGTAGTGGCGGTCGTTCTGTGGGCAGCACAACGTGTATACAGTGTATAGTAGATAAACATAAATATTATCACTGCTTTGCGAGCTTGACGGGCAAAGATTGACCCCCCAAATGACCCTGAAATAACCCACCGGAAGGGAGCTGGGACGCTGACCGACTATACTAAAATAGGTTGACAACCACTTGAAATGGTTAATACAGTGCTAGGTTGAAACAGACGCTTTTTTGGATGACTTTCACCCTATTTCAATCAACCTATTGTCGACTGATAAGCAACCTAGCATTGGTGAAGATCAACCTATAAAGCATTGCATTACAACCTGAATTTGGTTGAACGATAAGTTGAAGTTCAACCTATTTGGCCGTCCCAGAGAGATATATACTCAGACTGGAATGCATCTTTGTTGGTTGTTTGGTGTAACTGGTTAGACACTCATGTCTTGCACTTTCTTTTTTGGTGAGGTCTCCCGTTCGAACCTCGCAGCCTGTAATTCTTTTATTCATACTGTGTCTCAATTCAATATATCTTGAATAGAAATCATCATCTTTAACAAGTGGTATCCTCAAAGAACAGAACTATTACTGATCTATTTTCCTATGCAACTGAGCAATGGTTGGGCACTTGAATTCCAGCTACATATTTGTTACCACTTAGCAGTTACAGCATGGATTTTTCTGATTATTCCTCAGGCCTGCATGCAAGGAAGAGCTGTACAATCTGCAGCACACATCTGCACGTAACGTTGTCAAGCACATTTTTGATGTTGTCAAAAAGCGCTGGGCCATCCTCACCAATCCACCACAGCTGGACATCGAACTCTAGGCACATACCTTTTCTGACCACGTTGCCATGAGAGAAAGCCTGAGCTGATACGCAGAGAGACATTATTGCACAGCAGATGTGAGATAGTTATCAGGCATTGTTAGATGGGCAGGGAGATGACTTTGCAAACAAGTATCTACAACAATCTAGATACACAGGTAGGCCAGGCCTTTGAATGAAAGTCAATTCTGGGCTGTATGAGCATCATGCATAAAAAACTGCACCCAGGTGGAAGATTACAAATCGAGTATCCCGTTTATTACTCGGCCATTTGAGCACAATGCAAATTTTTTTGGGCGCCATTTAAGTTTTCTGTTTTGCCTTTGGTGCAAAATCCACACATGACCCACTGGGGCCGTTGCCCGCCATTGTTGCCGTTGCTTTCCATATCCTTGGTCCTCCTCAAATCCAGTGAAGTAAAGTATAATGGGAACCATAATTATATTGCTATCAGTAGTACGGTTGGGTAGGGTTATATAGCGGTATCATATGAGAAGGGAGGAAGGAAGCTGGGAGATAGGACAGTACAGATGACGGTCCAAAAAGATGCTGGAACCTTTGCCACGGCAGAGTTTATTGTTGCAGGGTGGAAGGGGCGGACGGGGGTTACACAAGGCATGTATCCAGTGAAAACACTGAATTGAACAAATTAGTAACTGGAATAAAGTGGGGGAAAAAAATTGACAGACCAAATATCATCCATATCAGTGCAGTCGACATCCAGCGAGCCTGTAGAAGTCAGCCGGGAAATGCATAGACATGTTTGCTGGCGGCAGCACCCCACAGAACAGGCATTGATCTTGATGTAACCTGTCTTGAAGAGAAAGTACTGCAGGGAAAACCCAAAGCCATTTGACTTGATTCCGACGCATGCCCCAGCAGTACCCAATGAGACGACAGTTGCACCAATGGGCTTGAGAAGGGCTTGAGAAAGGTTGCTTGAGGACAAGGGAGATTCTTGAGACAGCTGTAGGCATCTTGACGGGCACAAGGCAGTGGGAGGGAATGGAAGGGAGTCAACATAAGGGGGAAAAGCAAAAGACTTGTGACGTGGCGTCAAGTGGCGACCAACAATCATGCCATTTGATGCGTGGCAGTCGAGAAATATGCCGGAGATTGCCGCTGTGTTTGGGCAGGGCTCGTAATCCGGGAAAGATGTGCACAACTTCGTGTCAATGTTGTGCTGTGCAAGTATGATTTTTTGTGTGTTTAGGCTAAAGCAGTCTTTCTTCTCTTCGGATCCCCCTCGTCAGGTCTGTCCACTTGTATCTGTAGCTACTCTGTGATATTTACCTTCAGATCCCCCTCGTCAGGACTCTTGAGTATACTCGGGTGTTGAGGTTGCCCTTACACACATACCCTTTCTGACCACATTGCCATGAGAGAAAGCCTGAGCTGATGTGCAGAGAGACATTATTGCATAGCAGATGTGAGATAGTTATCAGGCATTGTTAGATGAGCAGGGAGATGACTTTGCAAACGAGTATCTACAACAATCTAGATAGCAATACCAACTTTACGCTTGACTCAGCGAGCTTTCAGTCTTTGTCGTCAAGTGTTTCAAAAACATCAACCACACTTTTGCTTCCCTCTAGAACCTCGAGAAGAGAGACTCTCCATCCACGTCTCCAGGTTCTGCACCCGTTTAATTGCCTTCTGAAGACAGAGCAGCATCAGTGGCAGGTCAGTCAAGCTGCCCAAACATGTTGCAAATAATGTCATTACTGCTATTTGCAGAACTTAGGGTGGGATCACATTTCTCCCCAAAAAGAGACACTTTTGATCCTTTTCCGCATATCACCCATTGCGGCTTCATTTCTTCTCCATTTAACTTGAAACCCTTACTGATGGATTTGCGTTGGAATTCCACAGGCACCCAGCCCCACGATAAATATTTTCTGCATAGAAATGTTGAAATACCATGTTTTAGACCACATTTTACATAACAATTCTACTGCCTCACATTCTCCTGGTAAAATTCTCAGACCTGTCCCAACTCAAGAAAACATTGTTTTGCAGGTGCAAGGATAGTTTATAAATGAATTTGTGCAGTGATGTGCTTGCTATATGTTCGCATGCGACTGGGTCACGTTTGTGTAAGGTCACGAGTGACACAACAATCCTTCTCATTGACCACCATCATTGATGATGCCACTGACAACATATATAAAATGACTCGAAATATCGATGAGACGGGATGTAAGTCTCAATACTGGGGTGAGTGAGGGAATAGAGCAAAAATGATCCCGTGTGCCGCAGATACTGAACAACTCGAGGATATGAAGGGCAACCAGAAAGTCTTTTGGGAGCGGGAATATAGGCAGGGGAGCAGTGGATTTATTCGGAATGCATGAGAGTACAGAGACCTGAGAAAATCAAAGAGTCAGTGTAAAACGGTAACAAAAGGGCACTTGGATCCAGTTTTTGGTCTTTGACAACCGGAGGATGAATAGGCAGATAGCAGTGTTCGGTGAGAGTAATTTTCTCAATAAACGGGATAAACAGAGTTGGAAGCACTGATGTATTTAATCCCTAGAGTGAGACAATACAAGGGGGAAAAGCAACAACTATAGTAGAAATATCTGAGCCCTTCAATACAGAAACGGGAGTCTGATGACCGGGCTATGCAAAAGGAAATATTAAAAGTGCCCATGTGGTGTACTGAATAGAAATGAGTGCAATTGGGAATTGGAGAGGTCATGCAGTCTTGCTATCCATGCAGCTGTTGAACCTGAAGATCCCTGAAACAGGCATTGTCCAATGGCTGAGGTGTATCCCGGTGGTGTTGCCATATTCATCACATGTTGATAGGAAAAATCATTTTAGAGGTGTTTTGAATACCGCAAACGGTGCACCGAACATGTGGGACAGGTTTTCACATGCATAAGGCAGGTTTTTGAGTGCCAGAGTGCCGAGTATAATTTTCTAGAAGGGCCGAGACAGGTTCATCGGAACTTTCCCACGGTTCAACTTGAGATTGATCGCCGAGGAATTGGCCATCGTTGTCGTGAATTATGACTTGGCGGTGCCTGTTGCAATATGTGAGTACTGGGACTCTTGTTGAATCGATAGCTTGTGCAGTTTAGGACTGAATTTTCATGTAAACCATTACATGGTGTCACACCACGCAAGAAGAAAAGGGTCCCCCTGCGTAAACACTATTCAAGAGACCTGAAGAATTGTGTCATATACCAGGCATTTATGCTGAAGAAGTCCAACACTGCCATTTCAATAGATTTGGATATCCCATTGCGTGTTGTCCAACGGGTCAAGCATACATGGTGTGAGATCAGAGAAGTGTCCCACGATCACAGATACCTTGGCCGTTCGCCAATGCTGTCCTTAAATCAATTAAAAGTGCACGAACTCTGCATGGTGATTCAGATTCAATACTTACTTTCACAGTTCATTCTTGCTCTCATTTCTCACTCTGGATGAGATACAAGAGCAGCAGCTATATGTACAGCATGACATTGACATATCACTCACCACTATCATGGACAATGAAGTGCATGAGACTATCCTCAAAGAAGGTATGTTGATCCTAGCTGTAGTTTGCAATTCACCATTGAATTTTTTGGACAGCTGTCAAGACAAGCTGTGGAGCGGTGCGAACACACCCGGTGCAATTTCATCATGAAGATTTGCGATGAGCCAGCTGATCATATTGTTTGTGTTGATGAGTCTGCTGTGAATATTTTGACCACCTATTTGCAGAACGGCTGGTCTCGCAAGGGCCTCCGATCACAGAAGAGATGTTGTTTTGTCTGGGGAACTCAGTGTGTGCTTTCTCCAAATCCTACCGCTCATTCTATAATCCATTCCTCAATGATTATCCAAGGTATTGCCAAATGCGATCGCGTTGATAAGCATGGTATACGGCTGGGCCTGAAATCTTTCAATTTTGGTGCCTGGAATATACTTTCACCAGTATATTAAAATGTAACAAGTGTTCATCAGTCTCAAATGAGAGCTAGTGATCTTTATATGGTGGTTCACCATGTGTATCGAATTGCTGACTTGGTTCATCTGTGAACACTTCCGCAACTTTCAATCCCCTCTTTTGCGTTTCTTTTGGTAGAGGCTCTTCCTCTACTTCATCTATGACCGAGTGAGCTGTAATTGACCCCTTGGTCACTGTTGTACGCCAACTCTGACTTTCTTCTGCTTGTTTAGCCACTTTACGGTTCTCAAGGGGTTTAGCCAAACTCGACTTGCGTCTTGAATCCCCAATCCCTGAACCTAACCGAAATTTGGCTGTGAGGGGCCACTACCATTCACTCTAGTAGCTCCTCTGGTTACTGAAAACTGATCCTGGGTCACAGGTAGTTCATCTGCCGCAAGACCCTTCAACAGAATTGCTTTCACAGCTCTAGTCATGTCTATTTCTGGGGAGCCGACCATACCATTAGGTGTGGCAGCAAGGAAAGCGGGTTGAACCGCTCCCTGAGGATTAACCAAACCCTGGGGAAGATTGTCCAAACCTCGAGGCGCCACCAGATACGCGGATTTAGCATTAGCAAGTTGAACTTTCAACGAGCGGATCTCATCCAGTGCAGTATCCATGTAGTCAACTGGTCTATCTTCAACATCCTCTGCATAAAAGCTATCATAGCCCTGCGGAGAATACCAATTCTGACCAGAAGCCTTGCGACACCAATAGGCTTCAACACGCTTGCTCTGAGGTCCTGATCCCGGAGGAATAGGGTTCCCATCGGCTAGCTTGAATCTCCCATTTTCTACCATAAGCAACTGCTTATTTATATGCTCCTCTTTTATAGGGCATTCCCTTGAGAAATGTCCTGGAAGCTCACAATAAAAGCAGTCTAAACTGCCGCTATTGATCGTTCTAGAGACATTGTGTTCATAAGGCCGGTCTGAAGGGCATTGGTAAGGCGCACGTCCAGCCATATTTACATCCTGGTGAGGCGGTACATCTCTATGCACATGCTTTATTTCCTGAGAAACCGACTGAAGTGCCTTTAGAAACTCTTGGTTGTGAGCGGTTTGGTTTGTGCAACACTCATTTCCTCGCGCTCTTTACGGAAGATTGTGAAGGTATCTCTTAACTCAGCAATTGCTTCACCAAATTCTTTGAGTCTCTCAGTAGCTTTCTCCTGCTTCACAGTAGGGAATAGTGTCCTGGAAATCTCGGCTGGCGCAGTCGCGGATTCAGTGCCCAGATCTATGTCCTGGGTTGAAGCCATGTCCTCTGCCATTTTAACAGGATCCTCTATTGCTATAGGATCTTCTCTACGTCTTGCGGCTGGCGCAGCTGGTGCAGCTGCCGGGTTCAAAACCCCTACTTGAGCTCTAAGCATGTTCATTGAACTAACTTGTAACCTCAAGGTGGTAGCGAACTGTGGTTCAAGAGTTTCGTGAAACTTCTTGCACGCCTCCGCGTTGGTGGTCAAAGCTTTTCCTCCCATAAGCTTCTTAATAATCACCATGAACTCAACGCCAAAGCACCGAATTTTGCCTTCATCACTGACGTACAGAGGACGGTAATGTTTGCAAACTTTTGCCAAAGCGTCCAGTGACCCTCAGACTTAATCTCAGGACAATGCTTGCAAATTTCCTCCACAAATTCCTCGAAGGTCCCAATGATATAAGTAGCAAAGCTACGCCAGGCTTCTCGTTTCTTCTGTGGAAGATAGCTTGTAAGCGTTGAAACGGTGCACTCGGGTGCAGCCGTGAAATTGAAAACTATGCTAGAGAGCGAGTGAAAGCGAGCGAACTCAACCAACACTAAACAACTCAAAAACACTAATCAAATCTGAACAACTCAATACCAAATGTCTCGTGTTTGGATTTGGGGAGGTAGGGCAGGCGTATCACCCTTCAAGATAATGGAGTACTTCTAATCAAGGGTTTGATTCACAGGCAATAGCTGAGGCGGGATGACCACTTTCGACCGAAATGCACTTTTTGGGACTTCAATACTCAGGCCGGATAGGCACTAAGTTAATCAATTCAACTGGAGATTGGGACTAGCTTTCTTCTTCGGAGGGGTACTCAACGAAGGACACGGCACTTAATCAAGGTCTAGCCTGGAGGGGTACTCAACAGGGGACTGATTGTAGGGCTTAGCAGGACTCGGAGGGGTACTCAACGAAGTCAGATTCTGGGATTCACTTCAAGATGGCGACTCGGAGGGGTACTCGACGAGAGGCTTCAGTTCTTATTACGGGCAACCCAAAATCAAAATATCAAGTCAAATCAATATCAATTCCAGTCTACTTCGTAACCCGCAAAAGGGGGGGAAAGTCTACTAGCTGGCTCTACCCATTCAAACTACATGAACTACGCGCTTGAAACAGTTGTGCGCCTCGAACTCAAATCAAGTCAAGGGCTCAAAGTGGCACTTTTACGCGGCCTCATTTGGAACCTCACTGGGATTCGCAGACACTGCGAGGAGGGTGACTTCATAGTCGAGTTTTTCAACCGACTGCTGGAGGATATTGTGGAACACAAAAGCGCTCAGTTTGACGACCATTTTATTTGTGATGTGATCTCTCGGAACCTCCGCAACATTGCACTTCTCAAACTTGCCTGGCGAACTGGGATCGGGATGGAGAAGAAAGCACACAGGCATTCAGACCCGCACACCAAACCTGAAATGCAGATTTTGCTGAAAGTTTACAGGGACACAGAACTTCATAGGCATCATCTCGGCTGGCAAATTGATGACCGTGATACGGACGATTTTGCGCGAGGGGTCAAAAAACTTCGAGAAGGCGGACTCGAGGACTTTAAATCGAAGACCCTGTTCAACCGTCAAGTCCTTCGAACCGACGAGCCCCCTGTAGCGCCAACTCCGGCCGTGATTCACCAGATTCCGAGGACACATCAAATGATGGGGACGGGAAACAAATCGGATTCAGACAGTGATGCTGCATCGTTGTGTTTCAGGGCTGCGGCGTCCGACAGAGACATGGAGTCCACTGGTCAGCTGGACAGCATTCTCGGCCTCGTTCCCCATTTTTTCCCCCAATAGTGTGAGTCAAGAAGGTCGTAAGAGCGGCGCGAACGGGTCCGATTTCCGTGTATGGGACCGTTGTAGAGAACATGAATTGGTGGTCGCTGGAGTTCCGAGGAATTCGGCCAGAGGGATCCCGCATCCATTCAGTAATGATATTTGCAACGTGCGCTTTCTGCGGCTGGCCAAAAATGCGGATACCATCTGAGCGTGAGTCTTGGACCGCTGCACCTCATTCCCTTTGATATCCTTCGTTCGAAAAATGTTGTACAGGAAGCATGCAAAGGTCCAGTTCTGCACCTTGATGGTTAGCGAGAATGGTATATATTTTTGAGCATCTGTGCGCGGAGATGCCCATCGGCCGGCGGTATCGCTGATGCACCCAGTACTGAACATTGACATTTAGTCGTCGAGGTTTTGGCTCGTTTTTTCGGAGGAGCACCGTCGACTGGCAGACCAGTATTGGAAGAAGAGTATTTTCATTGGAGAGGGAAGTAACTCGCTTCCGCTTGTCGGGGGAACGATAACTGAACGTATCAGGTGTGCGCATGGTTTCAAAGGAATATTCTCCGTAAAAATTGGGAGGTGAGACCGGTTGTTGGGCAGCAGTAAGGATATTAGTCGTCGGCACAGGTGTCTCAGGTGTGGAGGTATTAGCCGTTTTTGGGGGCTTTTTGGGGCCACTGGAGTAGCCGGGACCCTCCAGCGTATGTCTTTGGTAGTTTTTGACATGCAAGAGCCACCAGATATCGTGCAAAGGCAATGTGCTGCTAGCTGATGATTGGCGGGACGAAAAAATTGCCTTTTTGAGCGATTCCATTTCGGGAATGGGGACTTACGGCTAATGGGCGCGAGTAAATCAGACCATTGAAGAAGTTTTTTCCAACTCAAAAAAAAAAAAAAAAAAACTCTAGTTAATGGTCTGACTAGGGAGACTACACCCAAGTGGGGTTTGGACAAACTATGGAACAAAGGCGTAGGGCCGCAGAAGGGCTACAAGTTGGCAAGTCCGGGTCAGGCCAATGACTGACTTCGGCCGAAGAAGGGTATTATGTTGTACCACGTGGCTAGCCCTTCCAGAACGGAAGCAACTCGTCCAAATCCCAGTAAGGCAAATACGTTGCACGTGAGTCGCTGACTGAGCCTGAGCAGAGGCAAATAAAGACCATGTGGATGTGCATCGCATACACAGGGCAGGGTAGAGGGTCAGTAGGACCAAATGGGTTTAACCAAACCCAGGGTTGGCTGGTTTGGCCAAACATTGACCTGGTCTTTTATTTAGGGTTAGCTCGCACCGAATCGAGCACACCCAAAACCCTGGAAACCGCATGGATCCATCCAAATCTGGATTGCTTACATTATACCCAGAGTTCCGTTTATCTGTTTGTACTAATTCAGTGACTCGTGTGTTTCTCCTTTAGATTCAGCAGTTTGTATAAATAGAGGTAGTTTCTCTCTGTAGCGCCAGTGGATTCCACCTTCATAAATAGGTGCTCCGAGCTAATCGCTAGAGAGTCGCTGTTGTGAAGTCTGTAATCTCCTCGGAGTTACCGTTGGAAACTGTCATAGTTTCTCTTGTTAGTTCTACTTGCAATAAAATTGGTTGTTGGCTATAAAGTTATCGTCCCACTGCACAAGCTTAGGAAAGATTAGTTTGGTTTAGTTTGGTTTAGGCAAAAGCAGTTTAGGAAACGGAAGCTTAGAGCTCACAATTAAGGCGACTTGGACTTAGAGTTCAGTTTGGCCAAACTTGCAATTAGATTCACGAAAGTGATTAAGATTGTATTGGGTTATTTGATAACCACCCCAACCTCCCCTCCACCCCACACTTTTGATAAAACACAACCTTCACGTCTTTTAGGGTCGTTTAGCGCCTTGGACTGTTGGACTATCGTTGTTGAACCTTTAGCTCAACTGGTTACTTTGTCGTTGTCCCAAATTGCCACAACATATATTTTTTGGAACCCAAATCTCGCACGCTTTGTTAAGTTCTGTGATAGTTTTGTGGTAGTGATTAGTTTGGTTGTTTTAGTTGTAGTTTTAGTGTTGGTTCCTTGCCGCACTACTACTTCGGCGTCACTTCCAGCCGTTCACCCATTAGCCTCACGGCAAGCGTCTCATCTGGAGCCCACCGCGAGGCAGTGTTGGCTTAAGGTTTAAGGCCTTAATCTGGTTAAGGGTTAATAAGGCCTTAACTGAAGGCTTAACGACCCAGGATTGTGAACGTTAAGGCTTAAAACTCGGGCCGGAGTTCTGCTGGGCCCCCGAAAATCCCTGATTTCAGACAAAATCAGATTCATTGAGATGATTCCATGTTGATTCCATCCCGGAATCAACCCAGAATGGGAGAACGCGGATGAAAAAATTACTGGTTAGATATATCGGGGACAT
>JARJCP010000183.1:0-145518 GCA_029281795.1 Mycena crocata
CTCGGAATGGGTTTGGACGAAAACCTCAGGGAAGAAATGGAGCTGGATTTCCAATACCCGCTACATTTCCAACCACGAAGAGTATTTCTTCGGTACGGAAGGAAGTGAGTACGACAAAACTTGGGCACATTTGGATGTCGATAGGTGGGGCATGGCCCAGAGAAGGTCTCTGGCAAGAGAGCGTGGCTATGTATCACCGAGTAAAGTTCTAGCTTGAAACCATCATTATATCACAGTCTCAAATATATATGTCTTCGAATGTTAAAACTGGTATCTTTCCAGAGCCCTCCTCCAGTGTCGAACGGCTTTCTAACTGCTTGAGATAAAGCTTGTAGACTCTCTCACAATGCTCAGCTGCTTTTTTCCATCGGGCAAGAAGAACTTCTAAATCTGGTCCCCCAACAAGCCATCGAGCGACAGCTTGGCCGTGAATTTGCTGTTGCCAGTAAGCCTCCACATGTTGATTGCGAAGGGTTTGGATTTTGTCGTTGTAGGTTTGGACTTTACCATCTTGTCGCGCCAAATTCTTGTGGACTTCTTGGTCTGATCACGTTCAGTAAGGTCCAACAATATGGCTTGAAAAACGCACTTTTTCGCTTCAAGCTCGTGATCGCATTCTCAGACAGATGTCCAGATTTATACGATGGGTTAATGTTGAACTCTTCAAAGGCCTACTAAGGTCAGCTTAATGTTTCGAATTGAAGGGAAAGACGCACCTCTAAGGTCTTCATCTTCAGCTTATCGAATGCTTCACCCTTCTTGATGCCTCCGAGTATCGTGCAATCTAATCCTTCTCGATTAACATCAGCGTGGACGCTCTCTACCATGTTACTATGGCTGTCCCCGGCTCTCCAGATGTCCTCGGGAATAAAGGAACGCTCCCAGCACCATGCAGCGAAAGCAAACTTGCTGCGAATTTTGTCCTGAACCCAATCTGAAAGACGGCGTAAATATGGAATAGCTAGTGAGCTGAAAGAGGCTTACCTTGAGCGACTTTACCACCTTGAGTCTGGATGGCCAAAATGGTATCATCCCAATTTGGGTGCCGCATACACATTAGACTGCGCATAAGGTTGCGTACTTCCTCTTTCACCGCAATAGCACGAATGTTGCGTTGGCCGTGGATGGTACATAGTCGGTAAACGCGTCGCAAATGATCGTATGGTCCGAGGCTGGCCAGAAGACGATGTGGCTCATGCAGATCATATTTTCCTGGCATGGCTTGTGCGAGCTGCTGGAGATGAAGCCCAATGCCTGTATAACTCAGAATCGACATTGTCAAGACTTAGAAGGACCCACCTTTGGCTTGGCCACCATGTTGATCAGCAGTCCAATGTAAAATCATTTCGGCAGGGGCATCCATAGGAGAGTCGGCATGTAAATGTCGCCACTGGAGCGTATAACCTGTGTCTTGGAATACAATCTTTTCGATTTCTTGGAGAATGATTCGGTGTGCATCGGCCGTCTGTCGATTGAGATAGATTCGCAAAAATATAATACCTGGACAATCGGTTACAGACATGAGATTTGTAGAGAAGGGGTCTGACATACTGGTATTTGCGTTGCGATCTTTCGAAGCCATTTCAAATTCCATGTAGCCTTGTATTCTTTTGAAACCGATATCACTTTGCAGGTACTGGGCTTTCCTGAGGCGACGGCTGTTGCTTGGGGACATGCAGATTATGTAGCGTAAAGCGGGATCGTTGGCGTCCAGATTAGGTCTTTCACCGTCATCAAACTCATCCCGAGGAAAATCAGATAATTGAGCCATGCGCCGGATGTAGTGCTCTTCGGGCGGCAAATGTGCATCCTGCCATTCTTTTAACCGTTGAACCCCTGCCAACGATGAGCACGGGATGGAAATACACAATACTAACACACCTTTCCAGCTAGTACCATATGGAAAGAGATCGGCCTTTGCTTGGGTGATATACGATTTCAAGTGGGCTCTATTAGCCAACGACGTGTGGAGTTCGATTAATGTAGGGGCATTGATTTTGGGGAATTTTTGCTGGAGGAAAGATTTGACGATAGGATGGCGTATGAACCTTCGCGGTGTGAGATCTGGGAGATCATCGTTCATACGTTTAAGCAAATCGAAGATAGTCCGGCGGATGACAGGTGGTGTTTTTTGAGGAAGCGGGATGGGATGTGGATGAACGCCACGAGAAATCACAAGGATGTATGGGCAGATTCGTCGGAACTCTTCAGTTGGCTGGAACGTCGTGAACTTGACTTCACAGTCCAACGGAATCAACAGCGGCTGGATGAGCCGTCCATCCTCTTCACGGTGGTCGTGGGCTTTGTTGAAAGAAAAATCAACCCTAGTGCATGGAAAGCTAAAGCAAACTTACGACAGTATGTTCTTTGTGAACAGAAGTTAGTGACTGTTCGACATTGAACCAATGGCCCATATCCCATCGTCTGAGCAGCGTTCTCGATACGATCGAGCTCTTCTTGATCTTCGTTGAAGTATGCTTCGAGGTAGTCCAAATCGTAAGAGTCGTCTATATGTCGACAGAGGTGGAAGCGATTTCGGGAGGTATACAATTCGCATCTTTGAACAGGGAATATATTGGAAAATCTAGTAATGACTCGGGAAGAAGACATACCGAACAAAAGCTTTAGCTTGGTGATCGAAATCCAAGTATAGTCGTCCAGCGCAAGTCGGCTTTTGGGGAACATAGCCGCGTTGGACCTTCTGACGGTGTTCCCTGAGGAAAGTATGGTCTTCTTGTTCAGAGGGCGGTAAGATCGGAATCGTTTCCGTCTCGCAAGAACCACAGCCCAAATTTCGCAGGCCAGCAATAAAAGCAGCGGTTTTGCGAAAAATATCCCGTGAAGGTGATGCTGTATCCGAGAGTTCGTCAAGATCAGCTTGGAGACGCTGAGTTATTAACCCTCTGGTGGGCTGCGAATGAGGTTCTCGGGCGTTGTCGATATCGATACGAGGACAACATTTGGCTCCTTGACCTAGGAGAATGAATTGATAGAGCAGCGATCACAATTTGAATTCGCTTACAGGTAGTGTGAGTTTTTATGCAAGGAATGGAGATAGTGGGGTCGGTAGGGTGAACAAGCAGTTTACAGGTGACTTCCTTGCCCTTGACCGTTTGGCCGCTGGGTTTGCCATTGGAGTACGCTATTGCTGCAAGCGGATTATCCCACTTCCTGTGGTCTCGTCGGATGAGGTAGCCAACACCCTCGAGGGAGGTTTCTGGATATTCCAGAACAAAGTCGACGTCTTCAGAGGTATATAGAACAGATAATTTTGTCTGGCGTGTCGCTGCCACATTATATTCTACCTTAAAGGTGGAAGGGATAGAGCAGTCTGTCGGTGAAGAAGGCTCAGGGGAAGACAAGCTGGAAGCTGCAGTCCTAGACGACTGTAAAAGATTGGAGATCCAGTCGTTAACAGATTTTGGCGCCAAGATAGGGGCTGAGAGAGTTCCAGAGATTTCCGCGAGTCGGAGAAGATTTTCCGTGATGTCACTGAGGCTTTCAGCCATGTCTGCGAGTTCGGAAAGAGACGGTTGTATTTTTAGAAACACCAGCCTGAGCCGGGAAATAAAATTCTTGACTTCCACTTCCAGTGCGTTCTAGAGCGCAAAGACACACTGTGTTTGCCCCTCGAGACAGAGAAAACATGCTGCTTGGCCCCTCGAGACAGAAGGATTTGAGTGGGAATATATTTCTATTGAAAAGCATGAGGCGGTTCGGTAGGGGATAGTCGAAAACTGTTTTGGGACGGGATAACAACGAGGCAGAAAGAAGCAGCACTTAAATGGCCGCGTGGGGAGGGGATATCTAGCTTTATTTGTGCCAGTGTACAGGATGCTAAGACTGTGGGAACTGTCCGAGTATAGAAGGGCGCGCGCGCCGTTGTATGTCCTTAGTTGGCAAAGGCCCTGGCAAACGTAAAGAGGTCACGTGACTGGGTCCAGACGGACCGCGGTGCCAGCCGAGTAGGAAGCATCAACCCTCCCCTCCTCGAGCCGCGTACATAAGCGCCACGAGGCCAGCGTTATATTTGTTCTGTTGGGTCATTGTCAGTTGAAACATGATGTAGGTGTCGATACTCGAACGCGCACCATCTTCCCCACAGAAATGTCCAAAGATGTGATGTTCGGATATGCTGGGCACAAAAGGCGCAATGGCATGGCTGGGAAGAAATGAAAATATTCCCTGCATTCCAAAGCTGTCACCGCTAGATTGGGGAAAGTATTTTTCGGCGAAACCGGACCATCTTTCCGTTCCCACTCCCGATCAGCACGAAAGCGCGTATACGAAATACGCCTCAGCTCTTGTGAGTGTTTGACCGCCCCCGTGAATGAGCGAAGTCGCGAGACTGGAATCTTTTGGGACCCGCAGCTCTTTCATATCCCAGGTGATGTCCGTGAGGAGTGGGTGGTCAATGAGAAATGGACTCAAATCCGCTTTGGGCCCAGGCGGTTCAAAAAAATCCAGCGCCACAGAGAGTTGGATGGACATGAGAGCGGGAAAGCGGATTTGGTTTATAGTGGAAATCAGATGCGTGTATGCATCCCACGAAGGAGTGCTGTCATTTCGCCAAAGCCGGCTTGCATGAAGTGAAAGATTGAGTGTGTGCAAGCGTGGTGAAGAAGCTTTAATAGTTCCCGGGCGAGTGCATTCCATAAAGAACACCGTTCGTTGTACACTGAGCCAGTGAGCCAAAGCAGACAGGCGCCGGCAAATATTTACCATTAGGGTTCTGTTTCATGGAGTCTATCAAGATTAAATCAGCTATCAGCCTCATGAGATGAGAAATTGAGAAAACAAGACTGACACAGCGATAAAGTGCATTTTATCTTTTCAAGATCCGGAACTTGAATGAACTAGTGTGGATTCGGAGCCAGAAATAATCATAAGCTTTCGAGTATCTCCCACCTCGAAGCCTACATGCTCCCCTTGAGAGCGGACGGAATTTCTTGGAGGTTTGGAAAGAATCCGGGGGTGCAAAGGACCCCAGCTCGTCGATACTATCGTTAAATCCCATCCTAACACTCGTAGTGCTGCCCCAAGCACGAGCTGCCCGTCCTAGGAGACTTCGACGAGGCATATTAGAGCCTCATGGAAGTGACGTTCGTCATCCCTCACTGCGTATGAAGCACGGAGGCCAGGAATGAACAGCGCCGGGTGTGGCCTGACACGTCGTATCATAAAGCAGAGTTGAGAATACCGAGTAAAATCCCGTAAGACTGCACACAGGCAGGCGATCGCCTGACGATGCAACAACGACACCACCCTGGCCCATATTTCAGGCGGAACTTCGAGAACCCAACGGATTGTTGCAGAACTGATAATTCGCCATTGTGAACAAAGAATAACACTGGCAAGGAGATCAAGTACCTTCCCGTCCCCACCAATCCACCTTGACAATGTTGAAGAGCCAGCTGGAGCTAATGGAAGGTTAGAGTTGAATATTTCCATTAGTGTTGCTTACCGTTGATACATCCATAGTTGCGGGACTGTTTTCGGCCGCACCAGAATGTGCACTTTTTTATCAGAGAAAAATTGGGAGTTTTCGTGACTCACAACGAAAATGACTCGAACGCTCGATCGCAGTCGTTCCTCTTCCTCCGGCTACGAAGTGAAAATGATCTTGCCGCTTCAAACGCAGACGAAGCAGTAGTGTAGGGCCGACTTTCATGTACCGCATAAAAGCCCGAATCTGATCCAAATAGGATCCAAAGCCTCTGGGTGAAGCTGGGGTGGAAAATTCGGGTATGGATCTCTAAAGATCTCTTCAGAATTTTTAGTGAGGCCAGTTGAACTTTTTGTTCAACGCCTTGCTGACGCTTGGAGTCAACTCGGGCTTGTTCCGGGACATACACCAACGACAGGTATAATAGCCATCCGTATACAGGCAAGAAACTTACACAATGAAATCGCCAGTTATACATCCGCTCTTGTGGGCAATAGCATCAAGCTCGTCCCTCTGACATAGGAAGCGCCTTCGAAATTTCCTGCAACGCCCTGCACACTATTTCGTCCCCAAACCGTCGAGCCACCAGCTGCAAACACAGCGGCGCACTCTTAAAGGTGTCCGACTCGTCTCAAGCACATACATAAATCAAGTCAGCTGTCGTTCCATGCAAAACCAAGTTGCGTGCAGAAGGCGACTCACAACAAGAAGCATTATACGCGTCCGCATCGCTCATATACGCCCGCGGGGCGCCGTCATCCATGTCCACCGCCGGATCGGCGTATAGCCCGGTAGGGAAGACCGCAGCGGGGTAGTCGACGAAGTTCCAGATGTTGGTGTATCTAAGTAATTGTATTCTTGATAAGTACTTGTATCGGCGACCACGAGTTCGATGACCACCCACCCCCAGTACTTGCACGTTCCGAGGAGTGGCGCGGGCCCCGCCCCCGCAGGGCATAACACAACATCGACGTTTTGCGCATTGAAGTGCTCGAGGTATTCGGCGCGGAGTGTCTCTCGTCGGACATTCATCTGTGCGCGTCGGTTGAGAAAGAGGGCTTTATAGTTATGTATGTTGGAAACGAACCGCCCAGAGCTCGTGGACTGTATGGTCCTTGACAGATGGTAGCGTTATGATCCATTCCGTCAGTGGGAGGACGGGATCGCCGGCAACAGCGGCCCGATCCCTAACGCGGGCGCCTCCGTCGACAAAATACAGTTCGTGCTGCCAACGAGACGCATGAGCCGACGCGAACAACAAAATAATGGGTTTGAAACACAACATACAGCCAGTTCGCCCGCCTCGAAGTGCTTGAACGGCTGATAATCGACGACCTCTATCGACTCATCCTGTTTCAACACGTCTACCAACGCGTTCAACGCGCGCCGAATCGGTGGCTGGGGCATCACCACGCCGTCGTGCCACATCACGCCGATGCGCAGGCGCCCGTTGGAGCCCGACCAGGCCGGGGCCGCGGGGATCTGCCAAGGAATGGGCACGATGTTGTACTCGTGCAGCCAGGGTTTGGAGCCGAGGACGACAGAGAACCAGAGGTCGATGTCCCGGAGGCTGCATTGAATTCAGCGGTGTGAGGAGGATTATTATTGTGCTGACCTGCGAGTGAGGGGCCCGAGGGTCGAGATGATCGAGTCCGCACCGGGCATGGTGGTCGCCGTGACGCCCTTTGGCACGCGCCAGGTGGTCGGCTCTGAGAAGGAATGAGTCGAGATCGAGAGCTTATCGCATACTGACTCAAAGTCCATATCCCACACGCATCGGCGGGAGAACGCAGGCTGCCGCCGATGTCGCTGCCGATGCCGAGCGGAGAGCCGCCGAACGCGATCAGCGCGCTGCATCCGCCGGAACTGCCGCCCGGGGTGAGATTGGTGTTGTACGGGTTGCGGACTTGACCCCAGAAAGAGTACGTCTCGAGGTGCATGATCGCTTGTGGCAGGCTGAGAGGGATGTCAGCTCGCAAGTATAAGCTTTCAGGAAGAAATATCGTACTTCGTTTTGCAGTAGAATACTTTGCAAATATTAAGTAACCAAAATCGTTTTGGAACCTGAGAACAGAAAGAATCACCTGCGCCGGCGTCGTATAGGATCTGCGCAATGAAGCCGTTCTTGGTGGCCGGAGGCTGTAAAAGATCTCCCGAGAAACCAGATGTCGATTTTCTTCCAGCAAGATGGATGTTGTCCTGTGCAAGTCAACTTTTGAATCGAAATCGTGCAATCGATCCTACCTTGATACTAATGGGGAGGCCTGAATTCGTATGAGTGTAAGCCTTAAGTTCTTGAAAAAAACAGGGTCACCGTGTAGAGGGCCTACCAATTTTCCAGTCTGCTGGTAATAGTCGTCCAGTTCCTTGGCCCTAACTAGTGCGTCTTCGAGAAAGAAATCGGCCAAACAGGACAGAAATTGATGTGCAATCGCTGCTCGTTTGGCAAACGCAGAGACCGCTTGAACGGCTGTGATTTCTTTGCTCCGTATACGTGCGAGTATCTGGCCCAATTAAATAATTACTACACCGCGAGAAGAATCGACCAACGGAGACAGCGTCGTAGTCCATGCTGGTTATTTCCAGCTCCTCCGAACTCAACAGGCCCGAATCTGCTGCAGCGGAACGAACATCGGCTCCAGACGGGTACTTGGCTATGAAGTCTGGCGGCAACCGCAAATTCTTTGGGATGCGCGAATCTCGTTCCGCAACGGCGTCCAAAGCAAACTAAGACGCCTGTTAATGGTAAGTACTATTGAAAATTTATCGGGCTAACCTGCGGCCAGATAGGATTGTCATTGGATCCCATCTTGCTATACCGGACTGAGATGAGCGAAGTAAACAAAAGGGAAACCCTGTTATCTACGATGAGTTAAGATCAATCAGTATCGAGTCGATAAGGTGGGACCACGAGTCTTATGATTCGTGGGTGTGGGGAAGAGCCAGCGGCTCTGCCGCTCGGCCGCCGTCGGCGGCCTCTCAGGCTGGATCTGAGAGAAATGGGAGATGCGACGGGGGGAAGGCACCGCATGTCGTCGCGATCCGAAAGAGGGCTCTGAGCGGTAAACAGCAGCTCTGAGCGTGTGGCGAGAGTGAGGAAGCACGCCCAAAAGCGCCAAAGTCGCGAGCCAACTCTACCACGCACTAAAAAGGTGGAACGGGAGAACAGAACCAAGGAAAATGAAGGAAAAGAAAAACCAACAATGAGGGAAGAGGAGAGTGGGCGAGAAAGAAACCAGAGTCGGGACGCTGGTGGGTGCGAGCAAGAGGGATGGGTGGCGAGCCGTTCGTGCCTCGCCTCCGGCGTTGAGTCACGGAGGTTGTCCCGGAACGTGGTTATGGGCAAGGACGGCGCAAGTCGGCCCGACCGCACTGTTACGGCCGGATCACTTCTTCGTTGGGACATTTCACTACTTGGCACCAACCGCAAAGCTCAAGCCAAGCCATCCCCGTGCGACTCCTTGTACCGTGACCGCTCTGTTACCCGGATGTCCTTTCATGGACCACTCATACGCTTAGTGTGCCACTTAAGCCTGCCAACGCAAGCGGCACGGCTTGGAGTCTGAAGCCATCGATTGCAACCTGCATGGAGGAAGACGAGTGGCTCCGTCTTTTCAGTCGATTTTGACGGAGAGCTCTCATGCCGCAGAAATGCTGCTATGCGAGCGGCTTCCTCCCGCTCCAGACACGTAATTGGGCTATAAACAGCCAGTTAGTCTCGATGTCCGCTGTTGTCTGTGTGTGTCGCTCGAGACATGGGCTCTGATTTCGAGAAGCCGCTGCGTGTTATATTAACCCAATGCGACTTGCATACCCCGTCCCCCCTTGATATCGACGCAAAAGGGAACACCGCTTTGAAATGACCTTCAAACAAGCGTCCACCATCTGAAACTGCACCTTTGACAATGGCCTCGTTTGTAGTCAGGAAAATCGATCCCAGCACTACTCTTGCGGCTTCTGACCCAGGAAGCGTATTCCGCCACATCGAATCTGTACTAACCGAAGCTTTCACCGAAGGTGTGACCCATTCCGTTTGTAGACGACCAGGCAAAGACTGACAATATTTTCTATTCAGACCACTTCACCGCCGTCGTTACTGGCCACGACCCCCATGCGCCCGTGACGGACACCAGCCATATTACGGCGTTGTGGATTTCTACTGTCGTTGCCGGCCTTCTCGGCGGTGAAGTGTACGTGGCTGAGACGAACGATTCCACCCAGAAGATAATTGGATGTGCCGTTTGGTTTGGGCCGGGGCATACCTTATACGATACGTGCGTCATTTCCTTTCCCTCCATCATCGCCCTGCCTCAATAAGCCGATAGTCCTGAACAGCAACAATATGCTCTCGGTCCACTCATGGCCTCCTTGGATGCAAACCTGCAAAAATGGTGGGCTGAAGTGGTATGTATTATGCTATCCATTATTTCGGGCTCACATACAGTCCAGTTCCTGCCCAAGTACGGTACCTTTGTGGACTCCGCATTGGGTGCGAGTGTGAAGCACAACTCGTGGCACTTGCAGACGTTGGGCGTTGATTCGGAGTATCGGCGAAAGGGCGCGGCGACTCTTCTTGTGAATGCAATCGCCGAGAAAGCACGGACCACCGGAGCGATGATGTGCGCTGAAGTCGATACAGAGCTCCATGTAAGAGGTTGTTTGTTTATCATTTGAGTGTTCTGACAATTTTGGCCAGCTTGAAATTTTTACAAAAATGGGGTTCGAGATGATGCCCAAGGGAAAGGGTGGGAAGGATGAATGCTGTGAGACATACACTGGTGTCGATGGAAGCACCTTCACGATGTGGGTTATGTCGCAGAGCTCAAGCTGAGGTGAAGGCATGATTTGCTTCCGTTTAATTGTAAATTCAGGAAGTGCCGAATGGATTTTCCCACTCGGACGACATGATACGAATCTGGCTTCGCCGTCAGGGTGTAAGTTGTCGTCAACGGCCTATCGCGGATGGAGAACTCGACCCTGGCGGCGAATGATAATAGCCAAACGCCGCTCCGAGAAGCCCACGATATCCCTCGAGTTGGTCACGGAATTTATGAATAGTATTCGGCGAAGCATGAATAGTGACAGATACATGCGGTATTGTGGGCCGGGGTGGGTCCACATCAGCTTCCATACTCGCGGAAATCACCAGCATGCCCGAATCGCCCCCATGAATTTGTTGCAGGTGGGCGAAAAATCAGCGGATCGGATGGCTGGCAATAGCTACTGCAAGTTGAATAGCCGTGCGATTGACATATAGAAGGTTGCTGAGAAACTCTCTTGACCTATCGTATGATGTTTCTGATATTTTCGCTGTGCCTACTATTATATAGACTGACTGGAATTTCCTGTGACCATGTTAAATGTAATTTTATCCGCCGTAGCCATTGGTAAACACATTGTTTTCCTTCCTCGCATACAGGTTCTTACCCCGATGATAGTTGGTTCCATCATCTTCATCCTGATCCCTGTAAGTTCACTAAAAATATTTTGCCTTGTCCTGAGCCCTTTCGGAACCTCAGGAGCCATGGCTCACCCTCGCGATTCCATTTGCCGCCGAATTGTATTGGATGGTGATGTCGTTCTATCTGGCATGCATTTTATTAAACTTTTCATTTTGTTGAAGTTGATGTTTTCGACAGAAAATGTCAGAGCGTTTCAGCAGCTCAATTCTGCAAGTAAATTTGTACACATTGTTCTCGACCATCATCTCCGGTCTTACGACCGTCCGGTAAATTGGTATCACGAATGAGGGACATTTGCACTGAGTTTAGATCATCAGTGCCATGCGAGTCGAAAACTATTTGCAGAAACTCAATGACGATCATTTGGACCGGAGTCAGGTATGACTGATATTTGAAAGAATGCACACTTTGAGTCCATACACACAGATTCCCTTCTATCTCAGATTTGCAGGCAGACGTTTCTTGTAAGACATTCCTTCGCGTATACACATCTTGCTAAAGTTGGGACAGGCGGACTTTCTTGAGCAGCATTTCTTTTGTACTGGAAACTGCGCTGGCAGGCTTGGTTGTAGGCCTCCGAAATTCAGCAAACGCCTCGACGTGGGTACACAAATTCCTCCCGGTGGGGTTGTCTAACAAGATCCGACAACAGCTTGGGATTGGCGTTGTCAACCCTGACCAGCATTTCCGGTCAATTATCCTCCCTTATCATGGTGCGTAAACGAGGCATCCCACATCAACGTCGCTGAGATAACCACTGGACTTTATCCGGGCTTGAGAATGCCGGCGTCGCGATATCTAGGATACACGAAATAGCGATGTTACCAAAGGAGAAGGACCCTGTGGTGGGAGATTTTGCCTCCGAGAGCCCTTTGGAAATGCGTGAAGCAGCCTCTTGAACGTTTAAAGATGTCCACCTCCGGTACCGGTATGTCGTTTTATTGTTGCCTAGCCTGCGTCTTATCACCGTGCAGCCTGGATCTTCCTGATGCCATGAACAATGTGTCGTTCTGAACCATATCTCTGCAGGCCAAAAAGTCGGCGTCTGTGGGCGATCTGGGTCTGGAAAAAGCAGCCTTATCTTAGCAACATTTCGTATGATCGACCAGTCACTTATGGTTGGCCAAATCTTGGTCAATGGTCTGGATACGCTGCGTACACAGACCGTCCCTGTTAAGACCCTCCGCGGATCTATCAGGCACGTACCTTTTTCTTTCTTTTCTTCCCCTTCAGATGCTGCCAGTGCTCACGGATGGGTCTCATTCAGTCTCGTGGCCCAAGCTCCGGCGATCTGGTATGCATCTATACGAGACAACCTAGACCTGGAGAATGTCCACTCCGACCAGAAAACTTGGGCAACGCTGGATCAAGTTGGAATTAAAAGTGCCATCCAGGAACTGCCCGATAAGCTCGAGACGATGTTGGAAGGTGAGGGGTCGTTGTTGAGCGTCCAAGTATTTGTCTCCTGTTACATTCTAAATTTCACTGCGGGCTCACAAGAAACCCAGCGCCAACTCCCTTGTCTGCCTCGGATTCTGCTCAGGAAGCGAAGATTTGTCATTTTGGACGAGGCGAGCAGCAGGTAGGTGTCCGGTGTGATTTGAATGATTGTCAATCATCTTCTACCCTTGATCTAGAGACAGACAAAAAGATTGGCGAAATCATTCGTTCTCAATTCGCTGACTGTACAGTCATCTCCATTGCCCATCGGATAGGTGCGTTGACACAACTTCTTCCGTGGTTCCAGCTCACCCTGCCTTGAGACACTATTGTTGACTCTGATTTGATCCTGGATATGGAGGATAGCATGTTAACAGAAACAGGCACTCCCACACAACTTATATCTCGTCCAGATTCGAGATTTTCACAGTTGGCTGCAAGCCAGGGAATGAAGACAGCTGAGATGAAGCAGAAACTTTCAACAGCTTGATTACGCCGACAACTGTGTATCGAGTTTCCTTTGGCTAGCAGATATCTTGATCTTTTTACCTTTTCCGAGTTCATACTTAAAGTGACTTGGATGCAAGCCAAAGTGAGGTTCTCACAACGACCAGTTGAAATTCTAAGTTACGTGTTACCTGCCAACCTCGGTTCTACGATCTGCTCACTTGTTGTACAACGTCTTTCCCTCTTCTTTCTCAGCACTGCCCGCTTGCCTACACCCGAAAAGTTGACGTACTGGTACATGCAACCGTGGGAATGCAGCAGTGCAACCGTGAGAAATCTATGTTTTGTTTTGTCTTGTGATGCCATCATCCCGGCCTACCAGATAATGCACGGAGATTATTGGGTGGCAGGAAAGAACGGCTCCATCAGGCTCGCATCGTTACAAAGGCTGAAGCTATCTGCATCCAGAGATTCGCAGCCTTTCACTGAAAGACTGATGTCAATGTCATTTTCGTCACCGGGTGACCGAGACGAACAACGTCGACAATGTAAGAAAGATAAAAATAGGGGGATGAAACGGTATGACTCTGATGGCCTTGAACGCAAAACCTTTCAACCCTCACCGGTCTCTATACCGGTGGCAGTCGTGGAGATACTTTTAGACTCAACTCAAGGTCCTTCCCGGAACGGGAAGTGACCCCGGAAGTCTGCCGTCAATATCGTTGCGGCCATCATTCGGCATCGTGAATAGCTCTGTTATTTTTGAAAAGTTCGTTTTGCGACCTATTTCTACCCTCAGCGTTCATGCCCTGACTCTTTCCACATCACATTGGTAGTTCAGCAATGGGCATTCCGAACCTGCCTATGTTTCCGTCGCCCAGCCCCCCCTCTGAAGTGTCACGGTCAACTCGAAATATCAAACATGGTTAGCGGCCCCAAAGCGGCCCTTTCAGAATACTGGCGCGCCGAAGTGAGCGACGTGGGTCCAATGTACGGCGTTCCAATCTGTGCAAGGTAAGCTAGATGTCATCTTTGTGGGTACATACTGTTGGCACAACAGCCTCTTCGCTCCATCCTCAAACACCTCCGCGCCCACCTGAAGCCTCTCGCAAAGCATGTCCACCGAGCGGGATCCACTGCTCAACGGCCAGCCTGTAGAGTCCGAGCATTCTGCGTCTGCGGGCCAGAAGGAGCCCGCTTCTATCCATCCCTACTATATCGTAATCGTGTCGTTCCTCGTTCACCTATGCATCTTCTTTTCGCAGACGACAATGGTGGAAATCCTCCTCGAGCTCGTCTGCAGGCTGTACTGGTACTATCTGGATGATGACGAGCACACACCGTTTCCAGGAGACTCAGACAAATGCGCGCATCAGTCTGTGAAACGGTATTTCACGATGTTGATGACTCTTTCGGGGGTCATGGAGAGTGCGGCAGGTCTTTTTTTCCACCCCGTAGTACACGCATGCATGTGCTGACTTATGACTGCATATTAGGTCTGCTCATGTATTCTGCCATGAGTCGCCTGTCCGGCAAATATGGGCGACGGATCATGTTAGTGGGCCTCACCGCAGTGTTGATTGTGTCCAGCTTCTGCATGATCGGGGCATATCGGCTACCAGCGCCCTTCACGGCGCCTCTGTTGGTACTCTGGCTGATCACAATGTCCGTGGGATCATCGCCATTCTCCCTCATCATTGCCATGTATGTTGTCGACACCACAAGTCCCCAGCAAAGGTATGATTTCGAGAGATTTTATTGTCACGGCAAGGCTAAGTGGGTCATAGTAGGACAGCTCAACTCTCAATTGTGATAGGATGGGGATATGCTGCCGGTATACCAGGGTTTTCGCTGGGCGGTGCGTTGACCACTTACACCAACAGCAATACCGCTGTGTATTGGACCGTTATCGCCATCGCCGTGGGTTTGCTGGCATTAATCACTCTCGTTCTTCCGGAATCTTTCGACGCGGCGAGACGCATCAAGCTGCAAGAAGAGTGGCAGAACGAGGGGTCTGACCGCGATTCGCCCCTCCGGAGTTTCTTACGGTCCCTGGCATCATTGAAGCCGCATCGCAACCCGAGCACGGGAGCCTGGAATTTCCGCCTCCTGTGGTGCGCAATTCACGGGTTTGCCCAGGCCATCGCGACTGGCTATTTATGGAGCGCTGTACTCGTATACCTGAGGCTCCACCTGGGCTATAAATCGGATGACGTGAGCCCTTCCTTCACATTCCACTTCGCCTTACTGACGCGGTACAGAATGGCTATGTCCTCTCCACTGCCGCTATTGCGACCGGCGTCTCACTCATCGTCATAACGCCCCTGGTCATCAAGTTTGGGCAGCCGTTCTATGGAGAGCGCCCGCTCGTTCTTGCTGAATCCACTACAGAGTCGGTTCGGCAAGGGACAAGCTCGGCCGACAGCAAGATGGATAAACACCTCGCGATTTTTGGGTGGATGATCGATATTGTGGCTATCGCACTCTTCCCTTTGGCGCGAACTCGCATACAAGTTTTAATTCGTAGGCGAAGCAACCAATTTCTCAACACATCTCTTCTAATTTTTCAAGCTCTCGTGATCGTTGGTGTATCTTATTTCCGTGTATCTGCTTTCCGTAGTGTCGTGGTTGCCAGTGGCGATCCCATCCGCAGCGGTATGTGATAACTGGCCGGATTCCCATCTCGGTTGCGTTACATGTTGATTTTAGGCGAGATAATGGCTGCCATTCAGACTGTCAGCAGTCTCGGTTCCGTTTTCTCCGGGCTGGTGCTTGGCTCTGTGCTCAGCGCATCGATAGAGACATTCCCGGGTCTGGTGTTCCTTGTCTATTCAGTATGTTATGGTCTCTCAGCTCGACGCAATTGCTTACTCTCTGTAGGCTATTGCAAGTGTTTCGGTCCTGGCGCTGTGCCTAATCAAAGAGTCGGATAGATGCATTGCTTCAGTGCAGTTGAGCGACACCTCGTACTAGATTTAACTCGCTAAAATTTGAGTGGAGATGTGGAATGATAAATTGGGAAAATCTGGTACATCGGACTCCGTTAATATCTGTTTGCAATCGCATATTTAAATGAATTCAACCCTGCTGTGCGCTTCATCTCACGCGAGGCCAATCTAATGACATGCCGTTAAACGACTTTTAATCGCCCAGATAAGAGTAATTCTGAGAATATGTTGAGCATGATGTCAGCCAGTTCCTGACTGACCCCTTGGAAGAAACATCAGAGTAGAATCTCATTCGCGGATGGCGAAAGTTAGTGGATTGATTGCTAACATCGCTCGTTTTCCAAACTGTTCAACAGAATCTACTTACACGGCATATAGTTGCGACTCGGTCGTCAAGTGAGAGCTGGAACGACGGCCATGGACGGTTGCACTTGAGCGAAAGGACGGGAATTATGTTTTGGCCCATACAATCTTCCCACGGTTGAAAACAAGTAAATAAAAATCGAATTAATGCGGCCCCCACACGTTTATTGACAGTACTAACTCCCGACCGAGAGAGCTGAAGTAGTATTCAACGGCACAAAATTCAATTCCAACGAGATGTGTTCCCACTGGGCGCGGTGAGAGTCAATTGTCGCATGAATTTCGATTACATTTGTTACCGGAACAGAGTAATCCGTGCCGATGGAAAGGGGGCAGGACGCAGACCTGCTCAACCACGCTTTCAACGTACAGACCTGCTCCTTGCAGTGTACGGGAGCAACGTCATCCAGGGCAATCGCCCACCACAGCGCGGGGTTCGCCGGCGCAATTTCTCTCCATTTACGACAGATTTGTGTAAGAAAGAAGAGTCGGAGAAGAATTTCCCACTAGCGGTGGGCATGCGGAGTAGACGGGAAGATAGTGCATGAAGATCTCCGACACGGCGACACCATCTCATTTGGCAAAGTCAACACGGGATACGTGTAAGAGTCGAGCCTTTGTTGCACAAGCTCCTCTTCGGTTTGCAATGAGCAGAGTGCGTGCTTTAGTTCGGAAATTTGCGGCTTGATGGTTGCAATTTGAGCCCAGTCTGCTTCGAGAGAGATGAGCATAATGTCGGCGCTCGTAAAGCCTGCTGTGGGGCGATACGAATTTGAGGCGGAGCTGTATTTCGCAAACACGTCGACTCACACTCTTCTCAAGATAATAGGGCACTGAGCCGCGTGGGATTTGAGAATGGATCTCGGAGTGGGCCCGGGAAGGAGAAATTGGCGTGATGGTGGTCTTTTTCTTTGACTCTTGAAAGACTGCCAAGTATCCTCGACGTGAAAGGCGAAGACCAAGAGAGATCAAAGCGGCATTGCAAGCTGTTTCTAAGTTTCCATTGCCACCACGACTCGAGACCTGCCTTTTATATGTTCAGATATGTTCTGACTTCTCCTTCCTGAGGCTGCCAAGGACGATTTAAGATATGCGAAGTCACCTACGAAGAATTGTCTTTTTCTGAGTGTGGCCTACTCTAAACTTGAAAGACGCTGAAAGACGGCGGTTGGTCTTCGGATCCTTGCCACGGCTGAGCGCTGAGGAACTGACTGGAACTGATGATGGTGGATGGGACTCCGAAGGCCATTCATTGACCGGGCAAAAGAGGCCGGTCACTTCCTTCTTCGCAAGTTGCAGGCCTTTTTCTCCATTCACGTTGAGCTGGTGGAGCTCTAAGCCTCGCCTGTCTCACATTACCTTTCCGGCCCACTGATCATTCATGAGATCTACTTATATGCGCACTCCGCCCAATACAGTAACATAGGAATATTTTATCGTTTTTAATTCATTCGTGGAGTCATGATGTTGCAGGCTGCTGTTTTATTTTTTGCTATTCTTTCTGACCACCACAAGAATGAGTTCAAATTCCAACGGACTCAGACCAGTATAGCGCAGCCAGCGACTTTCTCAAGTGTACATATCTATTATGGCCATTCGCGTTGGGAGTCGCACAAGTTTTACCCAATTTCGCTGGATCGATCTTCTCTCAGTCCAGTCAGTCCCCTCCTCACACAAAAACATCAACGGATGGATCCCAGATCCTCTCTGCATTCATTCATCCGGTCATCATCATTACTTACGTGCGAGTCGCGAGTCGTGGTATACAAGCTACTTTTCCTCCCCCAAGAAATCTTCCACTCTCAGACGATCTCAACAAGGCATCCGTCCATCCATCCATATCGACGCCTGCCACAGGCCGTCCTATCCTCCGGTGGGAATCGCGGGCCATCGTGTCCTCCGAGTCGCAAATAAAAGTAGCAGTGTAGGTAGCAGTATTAGTCGAGCGTGACGATCGTCATGGTGTGTGCTGTAAAAGGGAGAGGCGCAGTGGAGGGGGTGGTTGTTAGGGCAGCGGATTCGGGAGCGTGTAGGGGTAGAAGATGTGCCAACAACAAAAAGTCGGTGCAGCGATGTCAGGTAGGAAGATGGGGAGGGAGTATATCGGAAATCGTAGCGTAGAATATGCAGGAAATGAAATTGGAATTGAATTGAACTGAGATAGAAGAAAAAAGGAATAGGGTAGATAGATAGAGCATGGCGCAGATGGGGCAGAGATGGATGGTCTAGGTATGGTATTGCGGGGATCGAGTTGGGCCGGTGCGGTGTGAGCGGCGGAAGGGGGGAGTGCAAATAATCGGGTCGGGCAGGGGGGCACAAACGAGCATCGAGCTGATCACGCCCACTCTATGCCGCGCCGACCGCCCACCCCCACACGCGGAAGAAGAGCATCAGCGCGCCGCCCGAGATAATAGGCAACGTGAGGTTGTCATCGAGGCCACCAAGATCTGCGAAAGGAGAGGTGAGCATCATGTGGATGAAAGCGTAGAAGTGAAGAATCAGAGAGAACGAGGGAAGAAGGATGAAACGGGATCGAAAGGAGAAACGAGGGCGACCAAGACGATCGAGACTCGAAACGACCAACAAACGTGCGCCATGAATCGACATAAAAGCGCGCTCCTCCACCAGACAGCGTCCTATCCCAGCCCCCCGCAAACACAGCGTGCCAGCCTCCACCGACACCCCAACAAAGTCGCCCCGCTCGCGAAACGAGTCCATGAATCGGGGTGTATCCACAATCGCGGTGCGGAGGAGGCCATTCATGAACCACTTCTGAGCCCCAGCCTCAGGCGACGGTACTGCCCGATATGCGCCGGCTACCACCGGCCCGGGATGCCGGCGCCGTAGACATAGACTGCACCCGCAGACCACCGCTGCCCCAAGGGAAAAGCGTCCCCAAAGAAGCGCTCAACCGTCCCACATCAGCGCGGGGTCAAGGTCTGCTCCTCCCTCCATCTCGCACCGCTGTCCGCCTTCGTAAAATGCCCAAAAGACCAGCATCCGAATGCCAAGAGGCCAGACTGTCGCTTGAGGCGCCTCGCGCCCTCAAGCTTAGTGTGGCAAGAGAGTAAAGAAGTAAGAAACACATCAAGAAGAAGAGGGAAATCTCAAGAAGAAGATGAAGACGAAAAGAAACACTCACCCAACGCCTCCGCCACCCCGCTCACAATCCCCGCACACGCCACGAGCGCAATCAGCCCTGCCCACCCAACGACACCGAAGCGCGCGGGCGATGTCTGTGCGCCGGTGCCTTGTACCTGAGAGGAGGGGAGTCAGCACATGAATTACAGGTCTCGGAATGATGGTAAGGAGGAAGGGCAGAGACGACGAGCAAGCCCCCAAGCCCTGGGATCTCCAAAAGGAAGCCAAGGCTGAAGTTGACACAAATGTAGGTGGACTCCGTAGGAGGGAAGGACTATCCCCATCTACACGACAGCACCGCAAAGGCGGCCCACGGAAACGACCAAAGACAATGAACACCGAAGAAAACGCACCTCCCCAATCATTCCCTCGGGTACCCACGCCCTCGCCCACCTTCCTTGGTCGCTGCGCAGGTACTGCCCCGCGATCGAGTACTGCGAGTGGTACGTCGTGCCCGGCGCCGCTGCATTGGAACCTAAAAGGAAAGTAAAGAAGAAGACGATCAGCAAGCGGCCCAAAAGTAGCAAAACAGGAATGGGAGGAAGAGCGAAGTAAACACATCACTCACCCTCCGCAACAGCGCGCATCTCAGCAACACCCGTCACCCCGTTAACCCCAGCCACCCCGCCCCAGAACACGAGCGCAACGAGCGCGCCGGTCGTGCACGCCGCGATAAACCCCGCAGTGCTCTTACGTGGCGCGAAGGGCAGCTTGAGGCGGCGCGGTTGGTGTCGGCGCTTGGGGTTCTCTTTGATGGCGTGGACTCCATTCACTTGAGAGATGGAGCCGTTGGTAGCGTCACCATTGTAGATCGCGCGTGGTGAAGAAGTGGATTTAATCGAGGCGGATGAGGGAGCGGCAAGCAAAAACGCAGGGACCCACACCCATGTCGGGAGCCACGCGAGGCTGACGCTGGAAGGCAGTGGTGGCGTGCGCGGGCCGTACATGCGGCCCAGGGTGGAGGCGGCGGTATCGGCCCAGGAGAGGCTGTTAAATGAAGCAAATCATCAATACGAGTATATTATGAGTGAATCAGTTGGAAGCCAAAGGAAAAGGAAAGATAGCGGAGGAACGAGCCCACGAAACGCAGGCTCTGCGTGCCTGCCGCTGCCGAAAGGACACCGCTTGCGCAACGAAACACGCTGTCCCGAGTCATACGGCGCGCAGAAGTCAAAAGTTTCACAAACCGTCGTCAGCCGTATGTAGCACGAAGGTGAAAAAACAAAAATCAGGACATCATGCATTGGACCGGGTCGAAGCACATGTGCCCTCTGCGGAGGCCGATGAGGGCGCACACGACACGACCCGCCGACGCCCTCGGCGATGGAAAACCACAGCCCGGTCATCTAACCTGAAGCGTACGTTTCCATCGCTGTGTCCGTCAACGCAGATGTGTGCCACCCGAATCCGCCTGTGCCTGCGCATTCAACAAAACGACGCGGACACCCCTGCGCGGCGCGCCATAGGAGTAGGCACAGACAGCTCTCGGATCAGAAGAGACATATAATCAAGGACAGGGGGGATGTCTCGAAAGATGAATAGATAGACACAATGGTCATGTGCGGTGCGTTGAGGGGAAGGAGGAGTGAGACAGAATAGGTTTAGGTAGGTAGGGAAGGGATGCGAGAGGGGAGCGGGAGAAAGAGTAGAAACGAGGAATCGGAAAAAACACAGGGAATGAAAAAAGGCACGGAAAAAAAGAAAGATGGATGACAAGGAAGACTCGACGCACATGAGAATCGCGACAGTCGCGACATCGATGGGATAGAAAGTGAGGGCAAAGTTGACGCCGAGGATGTACCACAGCGTGCCGTTCGTGCCGGTCTGTAATCAACAAAGTGTAAGCCCATGTGAATAATGGTAGGCGAAAAAAAGAAGGGTGGCAAGAGAGAGACGTACTCTTTCGCTCTCGCGCATGAGGAAGCCCAGCGCACGCTCATAGACACGCTCGACGGCCGGGTAGCGCAGCCGCACAAAGTCCGTCGGTGCGATGACTGCCAGGGCAGACCACAGCACCAGCGTCACCACCCGCGGCGACATGCTCGGCGTCAGGTACAGCCCTAGTGTGATGAATCCTGCGGTGTAGTCCTCAGTATCTTCAGTTGGAAAGGAAACACAATGCCACCCACCGATGCTCGAATGAAACACCTTCCTTGGAATCTCCCAGTCAATCTTCATCTTCTCCCCCACCGTCCCAGCTGCGCTATCTATTGCGCGCTGCTTCCCCTCCCGTCGCTCCTCACGCAGCGCCTTCGCAACCTCCGTCTCCTCTTCTTCTTCGTCAAACTCCATCTGGTGGCCCAAGCCTTCGAGCGTGCGGATAACCTTGCGCGTAATACCCTTGACGCCGGGCTCGCGCGCAGGGGAGGCAGAAGCGCGACGCGGTGTGGGTGGCTTTCGGGGTGTGGATTTGGGTGTTGTTGGGATTGTCGTTGGCTTTGAACGAGATTGGGCCATGGACATGGTGGAGATGAGAAGAGGTCGGAGTGTTTGCTCCTGTGTCGACTCGGATCAAAATCACCCCGATTAGTCGTGTGCCACCTTCAACCAAGCCGGCCATATACGGCGAGTCGGGGTGCTCGTCCTTTGGCTCACATAAAGGTTCAGAACAGGTATACGCCCGGAGGCACAAGGTGTGTGTCTGCTGCTAACAAACTACAGGAGTTTCTCCAGAAGGACCTCGTTCAACGATTCGAGGCTGGGTGCAAGCTGGGTGATTCCCTGGCATACACCCTGTTTTTTATTTTATTTTTTATCTGGTTCACTATCTTCTCTCAAGGCGCATCTCAAAGATGCGAGACATCTCAATCTCTTTTGATTTCGCCTCTGCGTTTCCTGTGCTATCGGTGTCAATGGGTCTATATTTATTACATCAAGTCGGTATGTCTACGATGCACCCCAAGTAGGGCTTCACTGATAAAGCCACCCCTGAAACAGTGATATGGACACCCGGTCGCACATGGTGTGCATCTGTCGACTTGTACCACTCCAATCCGACGGAAAAGCCCCGTTCGATCCGGGTACGGGTGATGTTCGAGGCGCATTGGTCTTTTTATCCGGTTACACCACCCTTACCCTGCCCCTTGTTTGACTCAAGGCTCGCTGTCGCAGGATTCAAACCTTGTATCCGTCATTCTCCGCATGGTCCGGACCGTTTGCCGCTTATTTCTACTTTCTACATATAGGTTCAAGCATTCTACATCAAAGCCCCTCTGTACTCAGGCTTCATGGTTCGATTTCGTTCCGATAAAACAACCGCAGAAGAGATAGGACACCCGGTCGCACATGCCGTGCATCTTTCCAGTGTTTCTGCGTCACTGAGCTGGAGAAAAAAAATCACAGGCAGAAAACCCCCGTTCGATTCGAGGCTGCTTCGTCCGCCTCACGCTTTTATTGATTCGTCGCATGGCGCGTTGATTTTTTTTTCTAGGTTCCTTCTACATTTGTGTACACGTTGCCCCTGAACAGAGTTCATGGTTCGTTTTAATTCCTCATAATTAAATCAAGCACTAAACAAGGATCAAGACATCCGGTGGCGCATGGTGTGCAATGTCTGTTGACTGTATCTTCTTTCTTAATTTGCAGACAGAAAAGTTCCCGTTCGATTCGGGGCCGGAACATAGAGCGTGTCGAAATCCATGCCTTTTTTTCTGTCTCAATTTCTCCACCGTTCATCGTCCCTTCGCCATTAAATTGTAATGCATCCAAACACCTCCACTCTTTACAGTCCAATATTTCTTATCTTTCAGACAGTGAACAGGCTTGGCGGTTGATTTCCAGTTCCTGTACTCATGCTCACAGTGCAATAATCTCGCAGACACTACAATCAGATCCATTTACACTCTGATAAAACAACCACGAAAACAAGGATATAGACACCCGGTCGCACATGGTGTGCATTTCCTTACCGTTCGCTTCTATCAACGAAAACTGCAGGCAGTAGAATCCCCCGAGAACCCCCCGTTCGATTCGGACCGGGTGATGACATCGTCTCGAACCGCTGCTACTTTGTCATTTATTTGCGATCCCTTCTCTGGACGCTCAGTAGCAAGGTTTGTTCAAACCCAGTTCCACATCTATCGCAGAGTTCAAGCCTTGGACTAACAACTTCATCTGTTGCATTTATTTCTACAAATTTAAGGGCACGTTAACGCAATTACACCTCGGGGGCTTCATGGTTCATTTTTACTCCGCATAAATTACGCTACTGGCAAAACTATTGATAGAGACACCCTGTCGCACACCATGTGCCCCTTCTAATTGTACGCCATAGATTTTTCTTCAACAAGCGAGGCACGAGCTCGAAATGTTGAAGCATCTGTCTAAGAGAGACTAAGATTTTCCGTATGATAGGCTGAAACCCGTTTTCTCACCGAGTTGAATCGTTGACTGGTGGTCTTAGTCTTCCCCTGGCGTGCCTATATTACGGGAGGGTAACGAAATGGAGCCGGGCGAGCGAGAGAAGGTAAAGGTCCAGGCGGCATATTCACGGACCGCCACGGGAATGTTCTGTCGTTTGAGCGTCTGGGACACGCATTGGCATCGCTGGCGTATATGGCCGGATGGGCGTCCGAGTGTGGGTGGTTTGTGAACGGACTTCCGGCGTCATATGCATGCTCTCATTGAGATCCTTGTCCTTCCTGAAACAATTACAACCGCAAGTTTTGACGGAGATCCATTTGAAGAAGGCGGAGGTGATCGCTAAGCGTAGATGATTGTGAGCAATGTCTGGAATGCGAAGAGCGTACTTCCAGTTAGACGACGCACCGGTGCAACTAACGCAGATACAACAGATCCCGCAACAGTCCAAGTCCGTCTTCACGAGGCAACACGCAACTTTCATGCTCTTTCGTCTGGGAGAGTTTGGAAATGCGTTTAGTGAGTGACCGCAGAAAGGAGAAGGGAAAAAATAGGGGGCGCATCGCCTCTGCCAAGCCTCTGCGCCATATGATTGTTGAACGCTGACTCAGCAAGCGCTGCTGTGGCAGTGCAGCCTTAAGTTCTTCTTTCACCAGTGTCACCATCCACGCGCCTCTCGTCTCTGCAATGCATCACTACCTTGCCATTTATGAAATTTTTGAACTCATTTGCACCCATTGCGAGGAGACGAAGGTTGGATGCCTCCGTTCAAACTTAAAGAGTCTGGCCTCTCTGGCGCGGACGTGCAAGAGCTTCCAGGATCCAGGCTCAGCTCTGAATATCTTGTGGAAGAAGCAAGATACGCTCACAAATACTCTCAGTTGCCCCTCCGAGAGAAAGTTTCATCTACAAACTGGCCGTGCGCCACTCATATAGTAAGATGTCGTAGATTCCTCGAAGTCGGCTCACCGAATCAATTTATTAGCGTCTCCTGCGGACCATAGAGTTGGAAGAATGGGAAAGACCGTTGTCATACACGCGCCGCGTCAGAGAGCTGACAATGGACTTCTTTTACGGCGCCTTCCCGCCTGCCGATGTATTTGAGGCAATATGTTCAAGTCTTCCCGAAAACATGTTTCCTAATATTCGAATGATAAAATGGGCGCCCGCCGCGGCGGAGGGGTCCATGTTTCCTTCCATCACTCGGTTCATCTGCCCCAGGACCCTCAACGTAACACTCGAGTGTATCGAACCCACCAATTTCTCCCTCCTACCCACTCTGGGACTTCGATATCCAGAGTTGAAATCACTCAAACTCGATATCTCATCGACGAATGATTTCCTGATCCGTCGCACGTTATCAAGGATCGCGATGCAGCTTGAACAAATCGAAACTCTTTCCCTCGAGGACCTCGATTGAGCGGTGCTCGAATATATCTCTCGGCTGCCCGCTCTGAAATCCTTGGCGCTGCAAAATCCGGACGTTACGGATTTGTATCGGTCGTCCAGTGATTGCCTCCATCCATTCCTTGCCCTCTCCATACATTTACCTGGCACCACACTCGAGTTCAACCTCCACTTCGTCAATCTATTGTCGAATTGCCATTTGGAGAGCTTTTGCGCAAGCACTTATTTCGATAACGTGGCGACTAAAACCAGTGCATTGTACACCGCGCTTGCGGCTCATCTGGCGCACAGTTCTCTCCGAGCTCTCGAAGTCGTTCACGATGATGATTGTGACGGTCAAATGTCCCCAGCAAATATGATCACCGTACATGGCCATGCACTTTCCCAGCTGTTTTGCTTTGTGAACCTCACCAATGTCATCCTCAAACCTCCGGTTGGATTTGACATTGACGATGCGACAGCATGGGATATGGCTCGTGCGTGGCCGAGACTCGACTCGCTTGTGTTGGAAACAGCCACCGACTTCAGTCACCCACCCAGCATGTCCCTTGCAGGGCTCCGTGCCTTTGCAAAGCACTGTCCAAAATTAACGTCTCTCACCATTGCTGTGGATGCATCCAGCGTGCCGGCGTTCGACGATTCACCCGAGACCAGAATTTCCCAACTCGGTCTCAGGATTCTCGATGTTAGCACATCACCCATTTCTGACCCGCCCGCTATTGCCCGGTTCATGTCTGCCCTGTTTCCCGCTCTCGCGGTAGTCACGACACTGCACGAGTGGCGTTGTAACGATCCACCAGACGGTGAAACCGGTGAAACAGAATCACGCGTACTCGCGTTGGCTTGTGGAAACAAGTCCGAGGTATGATTCCAGTTATGGTGGCTATTCGCCAGGAGGAACGTCGCTTGGCGCAGGTTGCCTCTCAATGCCCTTCGTAGCAGTGTTACCGTAACTTTAAGTTGTTTGATGTCAACACAATTGAATTTTCTAAGTAAATGCAAATATAAAGCTATTCGGCTCCTTTGACTTGAGCTTCGCAGAGCTCGTTACATATGCATATATGCCGCTGCAGGTTCAACCACGACCCCCGGAAAGTTATCCGGTTAAAACTCGTGCTTCGTAATCTTTTATCTGTCTGTTGGTTTGATATTCATCCTGCCGGACGTTATCGTGTACTTATGATGAGTCCGGCATCACCACCCTGAGGGCCGTACACGTCTTGCACGGTGAAGATCCCGTCCCGTACGCGTTGGCTTACATTTTAGAGCCTGTCCGGAAAAGCGGAAGGCTTGCAACTGAATTGAGTTCTTCGTTGAGCTTAGTTGTTCGGCCCATCTGGTCTTACGCCCCGTACATGTCCACGCAGCCATAAAAGGGAGATCAAAGAGAACAGAGACGAAATACTCAAGACTTACTACCATGCCTTCTCCTGCACACATTGCTCTTGTCGCCGGTCTCGTATCCACTTCCTACTTTGCCTTCGCCAACATCGGTGGCTCCTTCTTCGGTGTCATGCCCGCCACCGCGCGGGGAGCTACAACGCTTCCCGTACGAGACCGCCTTGCGCTATGGCATTTCGCGTACGAGGTTGGCAAGGTAAGTCGTTGGGCGACTCATCGTGCAACTACAGGCAGCATCTAAAATTATCATTGCAGGTCCACATGACTTGCTCAGGCATCGTATCTGCTGCTGCCCTCTCGTACCTCGCATACCTGACTGCCGAAAACGCCCTCCGCCAAATCCTCGTAGCAGGAGCGGTCACCATATTCACCTCGCCCGCATACACGGTCCTATTCCTGCTCCCCGTCAACAATGAGCTCGCCGACACACTGCGGGCCACGGCAGCGCGGCCGATGAATGCGACGCAGGAAGAGCGGGTACTGGGATTGCTAGACAAGTGGCGAGCGCTGCACCGTGCGCGCATAGTGATGGGTATTATTTCGTGGGCCGCAGCCACCACCGCAGTGCTTGCTAGTGGTCCTTTGATTCAGTGAATGTTCATTGCTTCGAAAGCCACTCGCTAATTTTGCGGCCTAGATTCGCGGGAAATTAGGCTATTGTTAGAGTGTAGAACTTGGGAGGAATTATTGTTGGTTAAGAAACGGCGAAGACCTGCCGTTTGTAGAGAGCAGCGTTTCTGCGGCATGAGCACTTGGAAGTGTTTCCGTCAGAATCGAGTTTCAAGAAATGAACAATCCACTGCCACCCATCGGAGCGATATTCCTTCTTGGTTTTTCGCAGACTCCAGACTACCCAGATTTTAATCGACGCCCAATCCGTTTCACACCGTGTGGTAGATCGCCGCTGGAATTTGGCTGGTTTAAACACACTAAGGGCACAAAGAGACCAGATACGGACATCCACCAGAATGGTGCAGTTTGCGCGTTGTGGTTGGTGGTAAAGTGAAGTGACCGAATGGGGAAGCGACTCGGCAGCGCTTGATCCGCATTTTGGCCTTTGCTCACCAGCTCGCCGAACTCCCTGTGGCCTCTCAAGGACGGTCACTGTAACGCCTCAGTCTTTACGGACAAGCGTTACGTTGAACCTGCTACCCATAGCGATTTCGTGCATCCCCCCAGATCCATCGCTGTCTGGATTCCAATTTGCGGCCTTGTCTTTGTGATTCCTTGGATCTTCCCAAGCGGCCGATATGTCTCCAGCGCCTGGGCTTCCTACCGAGCTGGAAAGAGCTATCTTTGAAATATCGGCCCAAATTCGGCCCCGTTCCATTCCAACGTTGATGCTGGTTGCATGTCGTGTAAAACTCTGGTTCGCCACAATTCTGTATCGTCACCAGAGACTGAAAAATTTCAGGTTTGAGCCAGTCTTATATCAGACAATACCCGTGGCTGATTCTAGAGATGTTCCGGCGATTGAAGGGTATTTCCCGCCCCATACGCCAAGGGAAATCGTCGTATTAATGGAATCCAAACGATCCAGGGACTCAGTTCGCCATCTATTGATTTGCCCAAAGGCTGTTTCCCTTCATCTCGCAAAACTGGTTCTCGCAGCCTGCTCTGGCTGGCATCGAGGACCTTTGGATCAACCAACTCCATGATATACTATTCTCGACCAGGAAACCGGCCAAACTAAGATACCGGCCATTTGCCTCTTATTGAGTCAGGAGCCTTAGATATGTTCAAGTTTCGTGTTTGGGGAGTGAATGGGACCTTTGAGGATAGTGTACACCGAATTTCAACCAAAAGTGGTGGCCGGATCAAAAGCTATGACACGTGCAGTGCCGGCCGAAGAGCTCCGATCACTCTTTTCTTATTTAAGACAACTCTGACTCAGCTCCGTCTTCATCTATCTCTCCCAATACTCCATCTTTCCGGGACTTCTTGGGCTCATTCTACTTGCACAATGCTGAGTACCAATTCCTGGCGGAGCTTGACATCTACCCGTGCCATGTACATCCACCATGAGTCGACTTTTGGCTTGCCTCCATTCCGGAGTGGCTCATGCTGGCGACGTATGTAGCAGGCAGCCGATCGATGACATGGGCCTGGATTTTTCTGAGAGCGATTTACGGTGGGAACCCTGCATATTGGTGCGTCGCTGCATTGTCGTCACTCCCACCTCTCTTCTCATCGTTGCCATTTACCCCAACTTGCCGAAATTCGGTGTCCAAGATATTTGGATTTTTCTGGGAAGCTGGTGCCATCTCAGCAGTTAGCTAAGTGGCCTAGTATGTTGACATACTCATTGTATAACTATATAGAACACATTTTGGGCCGCCGGCGTGGGTGGTCCTGGCGAGCGGCCGGTTTAACGGGAATCTCCAATTTAGCGGGTTACGGCAGTGGTTCCGCCCCCCAAATTTACCCCGTCCCATGTCTTGCAAGTAGACCCCAAGTATATCAGATAGTACCTACAGCACCTACGTGTCGTTCCTGAATGACAGGAACCCGGGTTTCCGCCTACGACACTTGATTGGTGGCGTGGTCGGTTTCCTACTATTTGCCCATGTTTGGGGTATCGGTCGGAAGAAATTCATTGCTTCATCCACATTGCATCTAAATTCGGGAAAAGTATATGGAACTATTCGTAGGATACCCGCCTTCGTTCCAGCCCACTTTGGCTTACATAGAGCTCATGTGGCTTCGGAGAACTAGGTATAAATGCTAAGGTGGCCGGTATCCCGGTCTCAAATAGTAGTTGATCTCCGGACCCTCATCGGTTCCCTGCCATTAAAACGGCTCTATTGTCCTTTGGCCCAACTATTTCTCGGGGCGCATATTGATTTCACGCATTTGATCACGCACCTTGACGTCTTTGATTCGAAAACATCCAACACATTCAATCAATCGCGAAGTGTGGTCTAGCCTCGCGTGGATTCCCCATCTGACCCACTTCTCCTTCGATCTCATCGATCTCATCCCAAATTGTCTCGAACTCCTCGCCACCAGCAAAGTGTTGCAGGTTCTGGTGTTTTTGGAGGATGAGTCTGCTTCGAGTGAACAATTTGAGGACATGGAGGACCTCACCAAGGACCTTCGGTTTGTAAGCATGTTTTGCGAGAAGCACTGGTTCCAGGACTGGCAAATGGGGGTGCACAAGGGCATCGATTACTGGTCCGTGGCGGAAGATTTCATCGCCAAGCGGCGATCGGGGGAGTTTGACGGTATCTTTATAATCTCATATACCGCTTTACCAGACTGACCTTTTTTTGTTCAGGTCAATGCCGCATTCCTAGATACGAAACCAATTGAATATGCTAGTGTCTGGAGAAGGATTAGATAGAAACCCCGCGCAAGTTGCAGCTCCTAGTGGCCAAAGTTGGCAAGCATAGACCAAACTGCTTGGTTCGTCCGCTACGCAGACAAATAAGTGTAGCGAACGCAGTGCCTTGAACTTGAATGATGTGATCATTTTATCCAAACAGAGCGACGAAACTACAGATGGAATGATTGAAAAATCAACGACGGCACTTACATGTAATGGCCTATCGTCAAGTCAAGGAAGAGTGGCGGAATAGGTCTAAAAGGCTACATCACAGGACCGAAGTTGTCTTGCTAGTGTAGCCATGGCACAAAGCTTCGAAGGAATTTTTGGCGCATCGAAAAGAAGATTTTTTTTGGTTATGTTTGAGGCAGAGGATTGTCGCCCAGAAGGCCGAAATAACCCAAGACGGTCACTTGAACCGTGGGAACCCGAAACGGATTCCTGCCTAATTGGTTTTTCTTCCCCGTCCTGAGTTCCACATCCCGTGCCTCTACTGAGCCTTCCAGACATTCAGTGATAGAAAGCTCATTACGCTTAACAGGGAGATTTGCTGCGAAGTTGAATGTGATAACCACAGCACCCGCAGCCGTAGTTCGCCCAGAAGGATTCTCGAGGAGGTTCAGTTTTTGAGACATTCCCTCGCATTCAAAGCAAGAAGGAAATTGAGGAGCAATCTTTTGTAGAGATAGAGAGAGAGAGGGAAAATGTATGCCAAGTCTGATAGGCGTCGGTCTACCGTGGTTTCTGTTTGTACTTGTTCGATAACCCTACATACCTGCCCGAGAGACCCAGACAAACCGCTTATAGCGCTCGACAGGTTGCTGACGAAGCTGAGTAGGTGCGAGCCATCTCAACACACTGTCCAGCGAGTTAGAAGCTTGGCCCAGGCAGCCGAGGATAGCAGTCACAACGACATCGACCGGAATGGCGGTTGTGCCGCCGGCGACGCTGGTAGCAACTCCCGATGGGCCGAGGGGATCGCGGATGATGCCCGTGGCATCTTGAACAACACTCGAGATGACGCTCGGGTTCGCGAGCCCCGTGGCGCCGCTGACGGCGGCAGAGAGAACGTTGCTGCCCTTCGAGAGAATGCTCGTAGCTGTGCTGGCAGCCCCGGAGAGCACATCGCTGACAACAATGGGAATTACCTCGCCCGGCAGGGTGTTTGGAAGACCAATGGCCGGAGACCCGGTAGGGAATTGAAAGATCGTGAGGGTGACTGTCGCTCCGGCGCCGGCATCACCGCCGATGGGCGAGGCGACAGAGAAGATGGGGAGCGCTGATAACGGCAAGGGAAACAAGGTGTGCCAACATTTTGTTACATAAAGTTGAATGGTCATAAATGGGGCCCGTAGAATGTGAGCTGTCGTGAAGTCGAGTTGACGAGTGAAGTTTGAGGCAGGAAAGCGGCAGCCTTTATACTCTTCTAATAATGAGGGGTGGTGAGGCTCAGAGGCTGTCCATCCGAGATTCCCGAGTTGTAACCTGAGTCTGTCTATGCCAGTGCAACTGCCATGGCGCTAAACTGTCCGCTCGGAACAAAGGACGTGTCCGGATGTCTGAGAGTCTGACGGCGGCACTCAGGTTGTCGCGGCCGAACCATCGCACCAATTCCTTCCGTACCTTGTTGGGGCGTTGAATGTTCCCTTGAAGGCTCAAACAAGCTGTATCACACGAAGCTGATGGCGCGACACCGCCACTGATGCACTATTCCTGGTACCGTTACCAGGTCTCAAAAGCGAATTGTCAATCCGCCTGTCATGCACCGATCATGTCGGATGCCCGGTCCGAATAGCAAAATTAAATATTTAAAGAAATAATTAAACCTTCTCCCCTCAAGAATTCTGTTACTCAAGATTGATTCAAGGTATTGGCCGCCAACAGATAAACTAGTACTGACCGAGTCCCAGTCCCTGAGTACGGTGTAACTCTCTCATTCTCGGAGGATGCATGTGAGCCATAAATCGTTTTCTGAGTCACAATACTTGCTGGTAAATTTGGTGCTATCAATTTCGGCCAAGCTTCTACTATGTATTGAATCCTGGGCTTCATATATCTCTGATGTTTCTCCTGGTGCCGTGAGGAGCGACCGAAGGTCGGCGACGAGCGGCACGCACAGCAGACAATGGCCAACAGATTTTGAGTTATATAGTTTAATTTTATGGCCCTGGTTTCAGTGTGTAGCAACAGGTCCAATCATCGGTACCAGGGGTGCCCGGAGGGCCTTGGTATTTGTACATACCCCAGAAATTCCCCATCCGAATATCTGAGAGCATTGAGTCGATCGGAAGCTGCGCGTTAATTTTTTTTTTCTGAAAAGAAGAAATGGAGCCGACATTTCTGCTGCAGCATGGAGGTATCTCAAATAGTGGCAGCTGTCTTTTCCACTCGGACAATGAGTATTGGTCGACACAGGCCCAAGCTTTGGAAGAGACGCTCGACATCTATCGAACACATCTACTGAATTTAAAACAGAGGGTCCAAGTTGAAGATAATCGAAACTTGAACACATCCTCTGCGCATGAACCTGAACGATTAATATAAGGTAACTAGAGACACCGTATTTCACAAATAAAACACAAACCGCCAAGCCGCAAAAGGCCATCATGTAATTTTTTCACGGCATTCCGCTGGCATAGTCGCCATAACCGGAATAGTTTCTTCGACTTGTTTCCACCGGAAGTGATGAGCGCGCTCCATAGCCATTTCCTCATTCTCGTCGTTCTCCGCTGGCTCCTCCCAACGCCACTCGTGCAGTGTGCCCATGTATGAGATGCATGGGAACATGGCAGATAAGAATCGAGCAACGACGGCTGCGTTGGAGATGGGGGATGCGCTAACGTTGAAAGATGTCAGCCTGCGCTGGCAGATTTGTGTGTTAGGAGACCCATCAAAAGCAGGCACCATCGAAGCGTCCACGGCAATGACGAGGCCAAATAAGTCCGGACAGTGTTTGGCAAAGGCGCGAAGCCCATGAAGCGTCATGCTGGGACGGTGGCTCAGGTCTGTGGCTGCTTGCAGCCCGAGCGATCTCAGTTTCGGCCATGCACGAGCTATATCCCATGCCGTGCAGTCGTCGATGTCAAAACCAACCGGGGGTCGGAGATCAACACTGGTGAGATTTCCAAAACAAAGGAGTCGCAAAAGTGTGAATCCGGATACCAGATAATCTGCAATGGTGGCATCTGCCGGTGGGTTTGGGGTGTCGACACCTTCTACATCGCTCACGTCAAGGATTCGAAGAGTATCATGTCCCAGATGCCCTGCCAGCGCAGTGTAGAGTTTTTTGGTAGTGCTTTTAGTCGCCAGCACTTGAGGAAGTTGAGTATGCAGGGTAAAATCTATCAAGTGGCAAGCGGCCAGTGAATGGACGAACTCGATACCAAAATCGACTGTGATTTTCCATAAATTTATGGCACTGAGAGTCAGAAATGGATGGTAGGAAGGGCTGGAGATTGGGCCCAGATCTTCAACACTCGGTATGGATAAATCCAGGGACCTGAGAGTAGGAAGTCGAGAGAGATATTTGAGTGCATCACGATCGAGTGCAGCAAGAGAAAGAGCCTCGATTTGTTCAAGCTTCAATGCTACCTTCGATGATGCGCGACACTTCAAGGCACGATCCTCTGATGAGAGGTAGAGAGCGAGTGATTTTAGCCCCGGGTATTGTACTCCAAGCGCAGGGAGGAGAGGTATGTTCACGGGCGTGACGTGCTGAATGTAGACCTCTGCAATCCTGGGCCCGAGAAAGAGATGGATATAATGAAAGTGGGATTCTTCTTCAGGCGCCCATCTTATAGTTTGAAGATTCTGGAACATGTTTGGCGGAATCCTGGAGCACATTGCACCGAATACGTCGGAATCGGGGAAGGTATACGGATATATGCCATCCAAATTTAATTTGCAGATGCGACGCGTATATTCGAGGGGCCTGCCCCAGTTTTCTGCATGTATTTTGCCCAGTAGACGCTAATCCTTTCAGTAGCTGAAGCAAGTAAAGGAACAAATTTCACTCACAACGTGACATGGGTGGGTGTTCGGCCATTGCGAAGGAATTTCTTCCCAAGTATGGGAAGGGAGACACTTGAGAACATGCGTGAGTGTATTCTGCGTCCTCCACAAGTTGTCCAGAGCCGGATTCTGGAAGTTTCTGCACGTTCTGGCAAGTGCAGCGGAATCCTTCAAGATGAGACTGGCACTGACATGGCCGCAAATAAGCCCGATGATTTCAGGAATGCTCAGACAATGATGCATTCAAGCCTACTCTGAGTGAGGAGGAGGATGAAGGCAACAGGAGCACGGCGGAGAAAAACAAGAGGCTCCGGAAAGCCGGGCCGCAACATTTTTTTTATAGATTTCTTCACACGTGATCATCGGTCTTCGACGCTTCCCACGGTTCCCGGAATTCAACCACGCTGGCAATGGGCAAAGCAAGGGGGTCCACTTCTGCTGTATTTCGAAACCCGTCCTAACTTGATGTAATTTTTGTCGCTGAACACGAATATGCTTGTCCCGTGGTTTTTGGTGAAGCCGTCGTGAAGTTGCAACATGAAAGATTATTCCCATAACAGGCCTTATCAGAGATTTGATCCGTCCAAAAGAAGGAATTTATCATGTGATGTCCGAAATGGTCTCGACTTTTGTGAAAGTCTTTTCCTTCAACACGGCACAAACTTCCAGTTTAACACCCGGAATAGATGCCGACATGCACTCTGACAGCCTCTGGCTAGAAAAAAATCCGCTCTGGGCGAAATTGAGCTCATATAAGCGAAATTCCCACGGTAGTTAGTTAGTTGAGGCCCGATTCCGCTGAAAAAATAAATTTGTAGGTGATATCATTTTTTCTTATCATTGGATCCCCTTGGGGCAAAGCAAAAGGTTTCCACGGAAGAGGAATTACCCGGCGCTCTAACAGGGGTCTCCCCTAATTCTTTTTCGAATGGGGGAATCCTGCCGTTCTCTTCTCGTACAAGAGAGGCAGGTGCACTTTGTGTGCGACGGGATGTTATTGCACCTAGTTGCGACCTCAATTTTTGACAGGGCAGTTCACTGGACCGTGAAATCGATGGGAATTTAGAAGTGAAGTGATTATGGAGTTTTTCAAAAACCATTGATGGAGTTGGAAGGACCGATGAAAGTTAGGACTGATGGAAGTAAACACAAGGGGAAATAAAAACAGAACTCGATTCACTGTTTCCTCAAGGTTCAATTGGATGAGGATGACGAAAAAAGTGGCAAAGTAACTCCCAGCAAATCAAGTCTAACAGGGAAGTCGAACAGGGGAAGCCTGCTTGCATTTTTTGCGACTTGAAGACAAGAGGGAGGTGCACGCCGTGGCCGTGTACGACGCGGTGTTGGAATACCTCGTTCTGACTTTGTGCTTGTAAAAGTCATTGAGAGGATGGCTGAGCTCAAAGAAGGATAGTTGCTGCTCAGAAATCAATATTCAACTACACACCCTCCTCGAATCATTTTCTGTCAGGAATAAGATATGCCCTTGGAGTTTATTACCAGGGGCAATGTTACGGCTGTAATAGCATGAAACTTAAATCAGAAGACAAGATAAAAGAAGAGAGAGAAAAGGGGGAAAAATCAATCGAAGACACGAAACCCCTAGGCACCCGGCCCGAGTCGAACGGGGAATCCTGCTTGCATTCTTTTTCCTGAAAGAAGAGCGGATGCACGCAGTGTGCGACCAGGTACTTGAATACCCAGCCATGCCCGTGTTGTGGCCTGAGTTAAATTTGCAGAGCTGAGTTGGTTGTCAGTGAATTGAAGGGTACATATATGTTATGACTGAACCACGACCCACCCGGATTTCAATCATGCGTGGGCTAAACTATGGTGTGCATCAATCTGCAGCTATCTATGCCGATCCGTCGAGCCAAAGAAACTAGCAAAACGGACATAGCACTTCGCCTATCACCCGGGGCAGAGTCGAACGGGGTAATCCTGCATACATCTTTTGCGACTTGCACAAGAGGAGAGTGCACGCCGTGTGCGACCGGGTGGTAAATACCTAGTTTTGGCCCTGTACCTGTGCGAGCTTTTCGAGAGGGTTCATTGCCAAACTGTGGAATCAGTTATCAGAATTTGGAAATTGCACTGAATGCAGCGAAGTGACCAGTGCGTGATGGAGTTGAAAAGGAAACCCGATTATTAATGCAAATGAAAACGCGGACGCCCATAAAAATGAAAACGGGATTTGATTCAATGACTTTTCGGTTCAATTGGATGAGGATGACGAAAAAAAAGTGGCAAAGTAACTCCCAGCAAATCACCCGGGCCCGAGTCGAACGGGGGCTTTCTGCCTGCATTATATTTTCTCCCAACATGAAAGAAGGGCAAAGGCACACCGTGTGCGACCGGGTGCCAAATACCCTGTTCTAATATTTTACTTACAGGATTTTTCAGAGATGGGCTGAGCTGGAAGAAGGACGGTTGCAGCTCACAAATTCAACCAGACAAAACTCTTGGACTCATTGAGTCAGAATAAAATATGCCCTTGAAGGAGTTTATTGACGTTTATTGCCAGGTATGTTAGTGCATTAAACCTGGATCATGAGAATATTTGGACGAGGATTTGAGAACAAAAAATTGAAAGCTAACAGCGGTCAGTCACCTGGCCCCGAGTCGAACGGGGATCTTCTGGGGTTGATTGAAGCATGACATCGGAGGACGCAGGTGCACACCGTGTGCGACCGGGTGTTCTTCTGCCCACTATATCTGAACCTGTGCTTGTACGAGAATTTTGGAATAGGGTGGTGAGCTAGGCTGGGGAGGAAATGGTCGAACCCTGTCGAAATTCAACCACACAACCTCTTCAAACTCTTCTCGAGAATAAAGTATTCAATTCCTAAATGGGTTTGTTTTAACATTCCTTTCGGACGCGTTGAGCGAGGAAAGTCTAGACGGGGAGAAAGAAGAAAAAAACAAACTCATACAGAAGATCAATCACCCAGCTCCGAGTCGAACGGGAAACTCCTGAGTCCTGCCTTTATTTACTCCAACCGCTTTCTCATGATGGAAGGGCAGGGGCACACTGCGTGCAACCGGGTGTTCTCATACACTTGTTTCGAGTTTGTATTCGTGGCAGAGATTTAAGATGGGTAGAAGGAGCGCTAGCTTGAGGTGGTAGCCTTTTTTGAGTATGACTGTATGAGGGAGCGTTATAATGAAGACGTTTGATGGCGATTGTCGTCCGTTGGTGCTGTAGAGGAAAAGGTATGTGGAGGGAAAGCTAGAAGAGGGAAAGGTATGATGACTGAGAAAGAAAGAAAGAAAAAAGGATATTCCCGCGAATCGCCCAGCCCCGAGTCGAACGGGGGGAGCCTACTTGCATCCATCGAACTGATGTACAAAGGTGGGAAGGTGCACGCCGCGTGCGACTGGGCGGTTAACTCTCTCGTTGGATTGTGGATGAGGAGGAGACATTGGGGAGTGCGAACAGTGTAACCGTGAGATTGAATCCGCTGGTGCAACTAACCGTGGGATTATGCACGTTCTGGATAGAGGACACGACACAAGACGGAACTTGAGATACGAGAGGACGGCACGGGAGATGACAGACACTCGGGATAGCGTTCATAGACGTACATAGGCGTACGTAGCGTCTACAAGAAAAGATGAATAGGCTAAGGTAGCAGGAAGAAGAGAGAGAGATCGGATCGATCCGACGCGCGAAGGTGTGAATCGGGTGTGAGTAGGTAGGTAGGTAAAGATAGAGAGATGGAGGGACGGATAGGCTCAGGATACGAGGACAGGCTCAGGTTCCGGGATGAATATAGAGCGATGTACCTATAGATAGAGCGGAAAGTCGAGAAGAGGCTGGAAGAAGAAGGATGAGAGGACGCTCGAAGGGGCAAGTGAAGACCAGCAGGAGGAATGCGGAGGGCGGAGCCGAGCCTGAGTGCGGATCGAGGCAGAACTTCGAAGACCAAGCGATACTTGCCGTAGAGTGGGAAAGATGAAGTTGCGAGTGAGGCACACGAGAGGACTACAGTAACGTTCAAGTAGTTTGGGTTGGGTGAGGTGTGTTGAGACTGGGCACGAGACCAGCCAGCAGGTCGTTGAAGTGCGAGATTGGCTTTAAGATTGGGCATGGGGCGCGGGAAGTTGGCGTGGTACCAACGTTGCAGACGATTCGAGATTGAGTTTGCTGGCATTGAGCGCAGAGAGCTGCGTGTAATCGACGCGTTGCTCCTCCTAATTATGGCACTCTCGCGATCGAGTTGCTTGAATTATAGTAGGATCGCGAGACGGCAGCCGTATGAGGGGTGGCAGTGGAGCGGTTGGCGGAGCGGGGAAATGTGTTGTGGGGTCGGAGTTGAGGTGGTGCCGGCTGCTAGGGGACATGAAGGACGAACGCCGAGAGGTGAGATGAACGCCAACGACGGCCGGGCTGCTCGCCAAAGAATAATCAGCAGGCGCGGCGCGGAGCCGGGTGATGAGGAGCAGCAGATGGGGAGCCCAGCGCCAGAGCAGAGCGAAAGGGGTGGTATTAACGGGAGGGATAACATGTCATGACCAGGAAATCTAGAAGGACTTCAAAGACGCTTCCAACGTGTTCAGTGGAATGCCCGCAGTGTTTGTGGACAAGTCGATTCCTGCAGCACTGCCACGCCACCACTGATGCGCCGTGATCGATATCGCGTGATCGCGGATCATTGGATCAAGCATGGCTGTATGGGTCGTTGGCGTTCAAAAAATTTCGACGAAGTTTTGAAGATTGTAATCTTGCAGAATAGTAAAGGGCAACTTGTTTCCGTGGCGTGTAAAATTAGGGTTAGAATTGAAGTGATGCGAGAGCAATACAAGAAACAGGAATGTGAAAAGTAAAAAGTCTGGAAAAAGTACAGTGTAGATAGATAGATACAGTAAAAGAACATGGTGTGTAGCAGTAGCGGTACAAATTATGACAGCAAAATAGGACAGTAGTACATCCGGTATAGCAAGCAGGCGGTATGTGGGAGTGTGGGGGACGGAAGGTGCAGAGGCTATGGGGAATCCGGGTACGTTATCACGGGGTGTTTCCGCAGAAGGGGTCTTGAAATCCCGGCTTCTGCGGTTAATCTGCTGATGGCATTCAGTAGATCCACCCGCCGCAGGGGTTCTAAGATATGGTCAGTCAATCATCCGTCGAGGTGGACGGTGGAACATACTCGTTATATGATCGTCCTGACCAGAACAAGTCAGCAGTGAAAGAAGGACAAGAGGGAAGACTCACCATGCCCGCCTGGAGGCATCGCTCCCGATCGCCAATCACTGGTCCTGAGTGAGCGAAGAGGTAGGGCCAAGATGAAGGAATACACACTGGCGTGCGCCGTTAAGGCGATGATTGGCGTCGGCGAAAGATCATACTGCATCTCATACGCCCGAATTCGCTGCGTAGCTTCCATCCCGCCCATGAGCGGCATCGAGACATCCATCTACGAAACATGAGCTTCAGAACGATTGAAAGATATATGTGTACTCACAAGGATGACATCGAATGGTTTGTTCTGCAGAGCGCGATCCATGAACGCCTGCAGTGCGAGACTTCCGTTTTCGGCAAGTTCGATCGAGTGCCCGTACTTCTCTAGAATCTTCAGCGCAAGCTTCTGATTGACCAGATTGTCCTCAGCGAGGAGGATGTCGTAGGTAACGTCCGTCGCCGCCGATGCTGGATTCACGGTGTTGTTTTCCAGAGCGGAAAGTAGCACCGATGAGAGATCGAGCGCCGATATCGGCGTCGTGTTGTGTGCACTGATCCCGTTCTCCAGACACCATTTCACTGATCATGTCAGCAAGGAAATCGGAGGAAAAACCAAAGAAACTCACTATTGAGGCGCGGAAGTGTAGGGGCAAGGAGTGCGATGGGGATGTATCGCAGATGCTCATGTTCGCGCATGCTTTCGGTCTGCGATGAGTTGTTAGAATAAGGGGGAAGGAAGGAGGGGAAAAGTGGGCTCACAACAGCCAGCGAGTCTACGATGATCGTATCTATATGTGGGCACTTTTCCTTGTCATACACCTCGCTGACATCATGGACAACGACAGGGAGTAGGCCAAGTTCTGTGATACACTCCTCCACACCTGTGTTGTCGTGCATCGTGTCGACAAACAGTATGGTCCGCTTCGTGAAAGGGGAGAGCTTGAGGAATGTGGTATCTTGCGACTGCTGCTGGTTCATCTGCGACGTGATGGTGAAGTAGAACTTGCTTCCTTTGCCGAGCTCGCTCTCCACCCAGATATCGCCCTGCATGAGCGAGGTCAGACGTTTGGAGATGGAAAGCCCCAGTCCTGTTCCGCCATATTCCTGTCAAAAAAAAAGGTCAGTCAAAGGAGACCGGAACCAATGCAAATTCACGCACTCGCGTCGTCGAGCCATCAGCCTGACAGAATGTATCGAAAATGAGATTCAGCTTGTCTTGAGCAATGCCGATGCCCGTATCCATGACACAGAACTGCAGCGTTACACTGTCCGGATCCATAGAAACAAACTGGATGCTCAGGGCGACATATCCCAACCGAGTGAACTTGATGGCATTCCCAACGAGATTGGTGATGACTTGTCGCAATCGCAGCGAGTCTCCGATGAGCGCATCCGGAAGTTCGGGAGCGACGTCTAATATCAGGTCCAGTCCTTTCTGTGTCGCACGACCGACGAGTGTTTTTAGGATGTCGAAGACAGTCTGTCGCATGGAGTATGAAACGGCCTCCATGGTCATTCTGCCAGCCTCAACTGAAAGAACGTCAGTGAAACAATGATGGTGTATACATAAGGACCCACTCTTGGAGATGTCCAAAATGTCGTCGATGATGAGAAGTAAGCTGCGCGCTAAGCTATGCACGAGGAGCAAGCTTTCCCGCTGACTTCTGTTAAGATCGCTGTCCAGCGTGAGCTCGGTCATGCCAATGATTCCGTTCATCGGTGTCCTGTCCGAAGGTCAGCCAAAAGATAATCGACATGCGCAAGTCCACTGACCGGATTTCATGACTCATGTTGGCCAAGAACTCGCTCTTACTCTTGTTCGCCAACTCAGCAGCCTCTCGCGCCGCGGTATTCTTCTGGATACTGTCGCGCAAATCGTACAGCATTTGGTTGATCCGAGACTTGAGCTCGTCCATCTCACCGCTCGCTTCGACCGTGATGAACGAGGTGAAGTCGCCATCGGACGCGGCCTTTGAGATCTGGGCAAAGCCTCGCACTTGGGTCGTCAAACTGCTGGCCATGGTATTGACCGAGACCCTGAAGCAGTCGTGAGAGGTGTACTAGAAAGGAAATACGTCGCTTACGTGATCTCCAGCCAGATGCCTTGTACATTGCCGACTTCGGCTTGGACACCCATATTTCCCTTCGTGCCGACCTCCAACGCGACCTTCTTGACTTCGCTAGCAAAGATCGCCAACTGGTCGATCATGTCGTTGATGGTGTTGACGAGGCTCAGCATCTCTCCAGAAACCGATAAGCCAGCGATCTTCTTGGTCAAGTCACCCTTGGCTACGGCATTCTGCTCTCGAGGTCAGAACGAGTAATAGTAGATGATAATGAAAACGCACCGTGGCGTCGGAAATCGTCCGCACTTGTAATGTGAGCTGAAAGTTCCGTCGTTCAGTACGATATGTGCTTCTCAGTGGCTCGGACTCACATTGTTGGCCATGAGGTTGACGTTGTCCGTCAAGTCCTTCCAGGTCCCTTGGACACCTTCGACTTCGGCCTGTCCGCCAAGTTTGCCCTCGGTGCCGACCTCTCTGGCAACCCTCGTCACCTCAGCAGCGAACTGGCTCAACGACGCGGTCATTCCGTTGACAGTGTCTTTGAGGTCGAGGATCTCGCCATGCGCAGTGATGCTGACTTGCTTCGTGAGGTCGCCCCCAGCAACAGCCTTTGTGACTTGTGCAATGGACCGCACTTGATCTGTGAGGTTCTGAGCCATCAGGTTGACGTTGTCGGTGACGGTCTGCGGAAACGAGGCTGTCAATATATGCACTCAATACTCGAATGGTGAAGCAAGCCGACCTTCCACATGCCCGTGGTCCCAATGACCATGGCTTGCCCGCCAAGCTTGCCCTCCGTCCCGACCTCGATACTGACACGGGTAATCTCTGACGCAAGGGTGTGCAGCTGCGTAACCATGCCGTTGATGGTCTCCTTGAGATCGAGCATCTCGCCTTTGACGTCGATTTCTACTTGCTTCGTCAAGTCGCCAACGGCTACGGCCTTTGTGACTTTCGAAATCGACCGCACTTGGTCCGTGAGGTTCATGGCCATTTTCTACAGTTGAGTTAGAGGGTATCGAGAATAGACCTCGAAGAAACGCACATTGACGTTATCGGTGAGAGCACCCCATGTTCCTTGCACGCCTTCGACTCTCGCTTGTCCACCGAGCTTGCCTTCTGTGCCGACTTCGAGAGCGACTCGCGTTACCTCGCTCGCGAAGATACTGAGCTGAGACACCATGTTGTTGATCGTGGACTTCAGGTCCAGCATCTCGCCCTTGACGTCGATCTCAATCTTCTTGGTGAGATCGCCACGAGCGACGGCGGTTGTCACATCAGAAATGGTCCGCACTTGGTCAGTGATGTTGAGCGCCATTTTCTGTGGAGATCAATGAGAACCAGCCCGGCTGACAGAAAGAGTAGAAGACTTACGTTGACGTTCTCGGTGAGATCCTTCCATGTCCCTTGGACGCCTTTGACGAGGGCCTGGCCTCCCAGCTTTCCCTCCGTCCCAACCTCAAGCGCGACACGGGTAACTTCGCTGGCGAATATGTTCAGCTGCGACACCATGTCGTTGATGGTATTCTTGAGGTCCAGCATCTCTCCCTTGACGTCCACGTCGACCTGCTGTCCGAGATCGCCTAAAGCGACAGCCTTGGTGACAAGCGAGATCGAGCGCACTTGGCCAGTCAAGTTCGAGGCCATTTTCTACAGAAGATCGGTTAGAACAGAGTGAGTGAATGACTTGGAAGTAAGACGCACGTTGACGTTGGTCGTGAGATCCTTCCACGTCCCTTGCACGCCCTCCACCCTCGCCTGGCCTCCGAGCTTTCCTTCCGTCCCCACCTCCAGCGCAACTCGCGTCACCTCGCTGGAGAAGTTCTTCAACCGCTCCACCATCTCGTTTATCGTGACCTTGAGATCGAGCATCTCGCCGCTCACATCGACGTCGATCTTCTTGTTGAGGTCGCCGTACGCGACGGCCTTCGTCACCAACGAGATCGAGCGCACTTGATTCGTAAGATTGGACGCCATTTTCTGCGATCGTCAGCTGAGCCTCGTCCTCAATGGGAACATGAAGATGACGGGCTCACATTGACGTTATCCGTCAAATCCTTCCAAGTACCTTGCGCTCCCTCCACCTTGGCTTGCCCGCCCAACCTCCCCTCCGTGCCGACCTCCAACGCGACTCGGGTGACTTCGCTGGAAAAGTTGCCCAAGCGTTCCACCATCTCGTTGATCGTGACTTTCAAATCGAGCATCTCACCGCTCACGTCGACATCGATCTTTTGAGTCAAGTCGCCGTACGCCACGGCTTTCGTAACGAGCGAAATGGACCGCACTTGATCAGTCAGATTGGACGCCATTTTCTATGGACGCCGTAAGCTCGATTGACCAGACGACCAGTACAAAATGCGACTCACATTGACGTTGTCAGTCAGATCTTTCCAAGTGCCCTGGGCGCCCTCGACTTTCGCCTGTCCGCCGAGCTTCCCGTAGGTCCCGACTTCGAGCGCGACACGCGTCACCTCGCTGGAGAAGTTGCCCAAACGGGCAACCATCTCGTTGATAGTGACTTTGAGGTCCAGCATCTCCCCACTGACGTCGACGTCGATGGTCTTCCCCAAGTCACCATGCGCCACCGCCTTCGTGACAAGCGAGATCGAGCGGACTTGGTTCGTCAAGTTGTTCGCCATTTTCTGCGCAAAAACGAGTCAGTGCTGTTCCTTATAATGTCGTCGAAAAGACTCACGTTGACATTGTCCGTGAGGTCCTTCCACGTTCCCTGCACACCTTGGACTTCCGCCTGACCACCAAGCTTCCCGTACGTCCCTACATCGAGGGCGACCCGCGTGACCTCGCTGGAGAAGTTGCCCAGGCGGGCCACCATCTCGTTGATGGTAACCTTGAGGTCGAGCATCTCCCCACTGACATCGACGTCGATAGTCTTGGTGAGGTCCCCGTATGCGACGGCTTTGGTCACCAACGATATGGAGCGCACTTGGTTAGTCAGATTCGTGGCCATTTTCTGCAGGAAGCGTTAGCGCTGATCCCCCATCTCGCACACAAACACTCACATTGACATTATCAGTCAAGTCGCGCCACGTCCCCTGCACCCCCTCCACCTTCGCCTGCCCGCCCAACTTCCCAAACGTCCCCACCTCGAGCGCCACTCTCGTGACCTCGCTCGAAAAGTTGCCGAGCCGCTCCACCATCTCGTTGATCGTCACCTTCAAGTCGAGCATCTCCCCTCGCGCGCCGACATCGATCTTCTTGCCCAAGTCGCCGTATGCGACCGCCTTGGTCACGAGCGAGATCGACCGAACCTGGTTCGTCAGGTTCGAGGCCATTTTCTAAAGTGTAGGGATGGTGGGTCAGCATGCGCGTCATGGACATGGCGCAAATAAAATGCGCGTAGACCGAAAACAAGCAACGAGAGGAAAGGAAGGCACGACGAACATTAACATTATCCGTCAGATCCCTCCACGTCCCCTGCAAGCCCTCGACCTCCGCCTGGCCGCCAAGCTTCCCCTCCGTGCCGACCTCGATTGCCACGCGCGTAACCTCCCGCGAGAAGTTGCCCAGCCGTGCCACCATCTGGTTGATGGTGACCTTGAGATCAAGCATCTCCCCGCGCACGTCGACGTCGATCGACTTGCTGAGGTCCCCGTACGCAACAGCCGTGGTGACCAGCGAGATGGACCGGACCTGGTTCGTCAGGTTCGAGGCCATACGCTGGTGGGACGGCAGGTCAGGAGACGGATGCGGAAGGGCGAAGGATGAGAGGTAGAGGAAGGAAATAAGGATCAAGATGTGAGGGAGTGGGTAACGGATGGGAGGAAGTGGACACCACGGATGGATACCGGAGAACGTAGACTACAGTAGCAGCGCAGAGAAACACGTACGTTGACGTTGTCCGTGAGGTCCTTCCACGTCCCCTGCACGCCGTCCACCTTTGCCTGTCCGCCGAGCTTCCCCTCCGTCCCGACGTCCAGCGCGACGCGCGTCACTTCACTCGCAAACTTGCCGAGACGCATCACCATCTCGTTGATCGTTTCCTGTGCAAGTCGGTCAGTAGGAAGGTCTCTTGCAGCATGCGCTTCTTACCTTCAAATCCAGCATCTCCCCGCTCACATCCACCTCCATCGTCTTGCTCAAGTCCCCATTCGCCACCGCCTTGGTCACCAACGAGATCGAGCGCACCTGCCCCGTCAGGTTCGAGGCCATTTTCTGTGCAAAATGCGCGTCAGATCCCGATGTCACGCCGTCCTGAAGAAAACCACGCACATTAACATTATCCGTCAAATCCTTCCACGTCCCCTGCACCCCCTCCACACGCGCCTGCCCACCCAACTTCCCCTCCGTCCCCACCTCCAGCGCCACGCGCGTCACCTCCGATGCGAACGCACTCAGCTGCAAGTGAAAAATAAAAAAGGATCAGCGCGTGTTGGTAAGCATAAGATCAGCGGTGATGCGCGTGGTGATGCGCCCGTGGCGGTGTAATGGTCCGTGCACGCAGATCGATGGATGTACGAGAAGAGGAAGCCCACCTGATCCACCATCCGGTTCACCGTATCCTTCAGCGTGTTAATCTCGCCCTCAGCCTGGATCGTGACCTGTAAAGAAAGGCGTTAGCAATCGTTCTCAGAATCGCAAGAGCCGTCACGCTCTCAATCGCAAGCCTGAGAGACACACACCTTCTGCGACAAATCCCCCCTCGCCACAGCCGTCGTCACCGTCGCAATACTCCGCACCTGGTCCGTCAGCGAGAGACACATCCTATTCACGTTCGTCACGAGCTCGAACCACACGCCCTCCACGTCCGGCACCGTCGCCTCCCCGCCGAGCTTGCCCTGGTTGCCAACCTGCGGGGGAAGAAGTTAGCGTCGAGTCACTTGCTACTTCTAGTTCTGATGACAGCTATCGCCCAAATGCGTACTCGCCTCCAACGGGAGGATCGCAAGCACGAAATCGCCCCCAACGAGGAGATAGCAGGCGCAGAAAAAAAAACGGCACCACCCACCTCAAGCGTCACCCGCGTAACCTCCACCGCGAGCGTCCGCAGCCGCACCACCATGCCGTTCACCGTGTTCTTCAGGTCGAGGATCTCGCCCTTTGCGGAGACCTGCGAGCGAAACGGATATTGTCAGTACCAGGTGTAAGAAAGAAACAGAAAGGAAGGGCGTATCATGACCGTAGAACAGACGAAAAAGGAAGTGTCGCGCGACATAAAGAGAGACGAAACGAAAGAGGCAAAGAAAAGCAGTACGCACATCGATCTGCTTACTCAAATCCCCCTTCGCCACCGCCGTCGTCACCGCCGCGATACTCCGCACCTACAAATGATCAGTAGGTGTTTCTCTGGGGAGCAACCACCCACCTGCGTCGTCAGATTCGCCGCGAGCGTGTTCACCTCGTCGGTCAGTTCGCGCCATGTGCCCTCCACGTCCTCGACGTGCGCCTGGGCGCCGAGCTTGCCCTGTGCGGGGAGTGTTAGTAGGTATTTCGTGTGCGGTTGGACGAGTAAGTAGGAAGGGAAGGGAGTGAAAGGAAAGAGGAGGAGGGGTGGGTGGGAGAAGACGTCAACGCGTAGAAATGAAGCCGTCGAGGTATTCGAATAGCAAAGGTGTAACAAGCGCCCGCGCGGTACAAAAAAAGCAAAGTGCAAGGGAGAAAAAGTCGAGGACAGGCAAGGCAGAAATATACGTATGACGGGTGAAAGTGTTCAAGAACGAAAAAAAAATCGATAAGAGGTGCGAATGAAACGAAGTGTCTCAAGGAAGAAAAAACCAAAAGAACAAAAACGCACCTCCGTCCCGACATCCCGACTCACGCGCGTCACCTCCGTCGCAAAGTGCCCCAGGTTGTCGACCATCGTGTTGATCACCTGTGCGCAGAGGAGAATGGAGGTTAGCATCGATACATAAGCGAGGAATTTCGTCCCGACATGAAAGCTGGAAGAGGAGAAGAAGAAATATGCGACGCGCCCCGCCCTCAACGTCGCACCCACGACCATCCACCGCCCCGCCATCCCGCCTCACATCGACGTGTACGGCATCCCTTGCCGTCACTCCTCTTCCGCATTGCCCACGCCCACGGAAGCAAATCCTGATCCTCATCGCCCATCGGATACGCATCCGCCTCCACCTCCGCAAAGACGCAAATCCTGCCGCGATTGGAAATCGGATCCGCCTCCGCCTGCGCAGTCCTCACCATCGGACTCTCAGACAGTCTCGTCATCTCCATGGGCGGAATCGGACATGCCTCCGAGTGACAAGAGCTCGACACTCCGCCATCGCAGCATACGGCATCCCACCGATTCCAGATCGGAGTAAAAGCGGGTAGGCGCCGACGTCCATTCGCGCGAGGCAGTGGTCGACCCGACAGCCGACACCCGTCATCGACATCCCCACAGCGCACAACCACCGCCACGGGTGCGAGCACAAGTCGGCGCGCGTCCACATCTCATCTCGCCCTTCCTCCTTGTCGGGCCTCCAAATGCTCCTGCACCCACGCCGCCGTCCCCCAGAATGCAAGAAGAATATACGAATGTCACGCAGAAAAAGGGTCTTTCCGAAAAGTAGAGAGACAAAACCACACACCTTCTTCAACTGCACCATCAGATCGCCCTGCACGGGGACGGTAATCTTCTGCGTCAGATCGCCCGTCGCGACGGCGTTGCAGACGCGCGAGACGTCGCGGACCTGCGTAGAGTGAGTAGAAGAAAATAGAAAATATAGTCAGTATTGTGTATTGTGTGTTGTTTTACGAAAAAGTGAGAAGAATGGGGGAGATATGAGGGGAATGGGTCAGGGGGTGGGAAGGGAAGTGGGAGCAGCAAAGACGAGCTCGCCCACCCAGCGAGCGACCACATCCGCCTCCGCCCGGTGTTCGCGGCACTCGGTCCCGAGTTGTGCTCGCGCTCGGGGCACCGCACCAGCCTGTCAGCCCGGGAACGACGGCACCCCCGCCCTTCGCGCCCTTCAAAGAAACTCTCCGCCCCCGCGCTCCTCTCGCCTACTTCCCCCCCGCACGACTTCCCATCTCCATCCTCGCCCTCGGTCGCAATACAAACGAGATCGAAACGGGGCGTCCCTTCCCACCCCCACCCCTGCTCCACAAGCATGGCGGCAGTATGTGCACGACGCGGCACCCCACTCCACTGCACGTGTACCCCAAAAGAAAAGGGTGAAGGATGAAGGATGAAGGATCGCGAAACGAGGGAGAGCATGGACGTGAGGGAGAGCGTGGAAGTGAGGTGAGGATGGGGATAGAGCTTGGAAGTGAGAATGGGGAATGATATCTCGCCATGTCGAGTGAAGAGTAGAATAGAATCCAGAAACGAAACGAAACGAAACGAGACTGATGCATATATGCAAGTAAGAGTAAGAACGCACCTGATCCTTCAACAACCTCAACTCCTCCAGCGCGTCCATGCCGCCCTGTGTCGCAGCAGAGGCGAGGGCGCCCCCCGTGGGTACGACGCCGGGGGACTCTGCGTACGTCCAGGGGGTGCGGTTGGTCGTGGTGTGGTCGGAGGTTTGGGAGGTGTGGGATGCGTGGGTGGGGGTTTGGGTGGAGGAGGCGTGGGTGGAGGGGGAGAGGCTGGGAGGGTGTTAGTGATGATGTATGAGAAGGAAGATCCGGGAGTGCGATAAGAGTAAGAAGAGAGAGTAGTAGTGTGTATGTAGAGAAGGAAAGAGAAATCCACGCACTCGACCCTCGTCCCGCAATTCGGGCACGCATGCACATGGGGGTGGTACGGCTGGAACGCGCCACCATCGGGGGCAGTCGTATAGCTTGCCATCGAGTCGGGGGTCCCCGCGCCGGCCCTCGAGTGTGCGTCGGTGGTCTCGTCGGAGGAGCTAAAGTCGGTGTTGTTGATGTGTGGGGAGGATAGAGATGACGAAGGGTTGGATGCGACGTTGGAGGACAAGTCGGAAACAGACGACGCAAAATCGTTCGCAAACTCGCCCTCGCTGCGGCCCGCAGACGCAGCAGCAAACGACCTCGGCGGCAGCTCCCCAAGGTTCGGCGTCGGCGTCGGGGGTCTCCTGCTCGTTATCGTCCCGTTGCTCCCATTCATCGCCGTCGCAGGCGGAGTCGGCGCCGGTGTCGGCGGACTGCTGCTACTCTGCATCGACGGCGGCACCGCCATCATGCCCGGGCGCAACGCCATGAGACCCTCGACCTGGCGCAGGATGGCATCAGTCTGCCAGTCGCGCGGGCCGGTGTAGCGCGGGAGAGGGGCCGTGCGTGGGGCGGCGTGCTCGTGCAGGCTCAGCAGCGCTAGTAAGTGTGCTTTGAATGGGTCTGGTGTTACTGGCGTCGGGGTCTTGCTGTCCATGTGTGTTTTGTCCTTTGGGGATACGCCCTCGTTGGGAGATGTGACAGGCATCCTGTCTGCGCCCTGCTGCTCCTGTGCAACTCGTCGTCGTCGTCGTCGTGGGCGAGTGGAATGGGTAGACACGGGGTGAGGAGAGGATGGATGACGTCATCAGGGCAGAAAAAGTTGGCTCTGATACGCCTCTTCGCTTCAACACAACGACTCTGCGCAAATTCTGCCACTGGGCACGACTGTCCTTGTACATTAATACCACGCCCTTCGTCGCTGACCTCCCCGTCCACTGCTCCTCGTCGCCTATCACCCGCCTCCACTTCTTTCATCCTTGGCGAGCAGTGCGGCCGTCGTTGCCGTTCATCTCGCCTCGTCGTCTCTCATGTCCCCGCCGGCACCACCTCAACGCCGGCACCACGACCCACAACACATTCCCCCTCTTCGCAACCGCCCCCTCATACGCCCGCCGTCTCGCGATGGCAACAATTGAAACCAACTCGATCGCGAGAGGCCGTAATTAGGGGCAACACGCCGACTACACGCAGCTCTCTGCGTTCTGCCAGCAAAACCCCACCTCGAATCGTCTGCAACGTAGCAGGCCCCATGTCCAATCTTAAAGCCAATCTGGCGTTGAGACTCGTGTGTCGTTCTGTGCAAATACGCCGTCCTGCTAGTCTCGGGCGCAAACAACACAAACTCTACTTGCGCGTTATGTTACAATAGTCCTCGTGTGCCTCAATCGCAAACCCAATCCCCACCTTACTTAACTCTTCGCGTCTCCTTCCGTCTTTCACTAACCTTCGGCAAGTATCGCTGCGTCTCCTCAAAAAAACCGCACCGCGCTTATCGAGTCGTTTCTTCTTCCTATTACCTCTGGTCTGCACTTGCTCCATCCAGCCTCTTCTCACCTTTCGACTCTTTCTATAACATCGCCCTAGCTCATCCCATCCCGGAACCTGAGCCTATCCGTCCATCTATCTATCCATCTACCTTACTCACATATCAACTCACACCCGATCCCCAGCTTCGCCGCCGGATCGATCCGCTCTTCCTTCTTCTACGCTACCGCTACTCCTACCTTTCGTCTTCTGTTCGTCTTCTGCTCGCTCTCGCTCTGAGTCTCGCTTCTGCTTTCTGCTTGCTGTATACTGCTATCTATCTATCCATGTACACCTTCTAGAGCACAATGTATGTATGTACACGTTCTCGAACGTAACGTACATTTATTCAATCCCACGGTTGCACCAATCTCGCCGTTGCACCAATCTCGCCCACCTCTCAACCACTCCTCCTCCTCCCCTCCTCCTCCTCATCCCAGTAGCTATAGAAACCGGGTAAGTACAGTACCACTCAATCGCGCCTGCCTCCCTCCCTTCTCAATCAAGTTCGCTGTTCGTTCGTTCGTTCGTTCGTTTGTTTGTCTGTGCCGCGCAACGAAATAACGCAACCAGCCTCAGCCTTCCTTACCCCCCGAAACTCGACTGGAGCTCCGACTCGGCGCTGGCCACGGGTAATCCGAGTCAATCATCAATATCAATCTTTTGAGTTGCTGTACTTTTTTCTTTTCTGTCTATCTTAGCTTCCCCACCGTATGTAAATGTCCTGTCTTCCCCACTGTACGTCTTCCCCACTCTAGATGTAAACATCCTGCTCTGCTCACGATCTGTAAACATCCTGCCTCAATTCCAAATTCCATTCACCCATTGACCCATTCCCAATCAATCAAACAACTACTTCGCTGTATGTATATCTATATATCTGTATATCTGTATATCACGACACCTTCCCCATCCCCAGGGCGGGCCATGATTCAGAAGCACGTCTGAATCTTCCGTTCATCCAATTCTAATTAAGTGAGGTCCGAGAAAAGAAAGGATTGAAGGATTGTAGGCTGGGGCTGAGGCTGAGGCTGAGGGCTGAGGCTGGGGCTGAGAAGGGGTTTAAAGTAAAGAGGGAGGAGTCTGTTTGACGACTCGGAGTAATATAATAAGTTTAACGAGTGATGAGATTAACGAGTAATAATTTGTATTTAACGAGTAATATAATAAGTTACCGAGCAGTCTGGTCGAGTATGCTAATAAGTATAGTATGCGCCCTGACTAGTACTCCCTCCCATTCGTTGCGTATGCACCCTAGGCCTCCCATGGCCATTCGTTGAGTACTAAGTATGCATTCGTTGAGTAATAAGCATGTCGTTGAGTAATAAGTATAGTATAGTATGCATATGCACACGACCTGAATCCAATCCCATTCGGTTCTACAAGTTGTTCAAACTTCAGTCCAAGCCTGCTCTCAACAAATCGACAATCTCTTGTGAGAACGCACAGGTTCAGACACCGTGCCATGACGGTTATAGGAAGGAACACCCGAGAGCGCGCCAGGCACCGACACGAACACACCCCGAATCGCGTCGAGCGGAAGCGCGCCAGCCAGCACGAGGCAAGCGTAGCGCAGCGTGCGGTAGCGCGCCAAAGCTGCCAAAAGAGGAAGACATTGCCGCCGCGCAGGACGTAGATGGCGCAACCGCGGCCCAGGGTATGGCCCGGGACACGCCACTGCTTTGAAGTCGAGCGCCGCGATGGCCTCCGGCGGTTTTGACCTGAAAAAAAGACGCGTTAGAATGCGGGCATTCGAATAGAGGTTGGATGGCGTGGGGACGTACATACCCGGAATTTGGTCTTGCTCGATATATCGTGTGATCAACGCTGAATTCCACCTCCGAGACTCAGTTGAAACATCGGTCGAAGCCTCGCGAACTCCAATCGAGATTCAACCAAAGAGTGTTGCGGGCTGCAGGTCAAGTCAGGAATCGGTAAAATTGTTGTAGTTGGACGTACCGTGTATTAGATTGAGTTTAAGGATGAGAGCACTTGAGCTTGAAGAGCGAGTAGGAAAGTCGGAGTTTTGATTCATGTGTTCGATAAGAGTAGGCTTGATTATATGTTGAATGAATCGGCGCCGATGAAGCCTAAATACCAACGTTAGTCATCCAAGGTCAAAAGAATTCGGATGCATATACATACCTCCAATAGTTTGACATGAATGGACCGCAAGCATCTCGAGTCAAACTTGAATGTGCGATAAACTGATAGTCAAACGTGTCAAGAGTTGAAAGACTATTAAAAGACCATCGTTACTTACTTGAAGTGTGAAGGCAGTTCCTCAAGACTACGACGCAAGCTTCTCCGTATTCGCGACGGTTGTATACTTGACAGAGGTTGTTGTTGGACTGGATCGAAGGTATAGTTTAACTTGAACCAACGGAACACAATTCCAAGTAAGTCAAATAGAACACGCACGCATAAAAATTACGATGGCATACCTGTAATCATTTGCCCATAGTTTCGGCGTTCATGTATTCAATTATTCCGAACCTAACAAGATAAACAAGTCAGTGAATGTCGCAAGAACGTCAGTGAAATATACATACCTGGGCTGATATTGCCTGGCCGCAAACGATTTGGAATCGAACGCGGTAGACTAAGATTGAAAGGTCAATATTGACAAGTCACGATTCCGCCAATAGAAATTAGAATAACTCACTTGAAGTGCGAGTATCTGTGAAATCTACCCGAGAACGGTCGATAATTTAAAAGGACCTCACTGAATTGAGCCGAAATAACGCTAGACTAGCATTGAATGGTCAGTATTGACAAGGTGCGACGAGACGAATAGAATAACTTACTTCAAGTCCGAGTATCCGCAGAACCTAATCTAAAAGGGTCAAGTGAGTTAGAGGGACCTCCGAAAGAAAGAAAAAGGGGCACACCTGAGGGCATCAATAGCGATGTGTAACATCGTATCGATAGTTGAACAAGCGGGCAACTTTGGTTGGATTACCAATGCGATTCAAGGGTACTAAGGACATTATATCTATACTGAACAAGTCGTCAGCCAAAGCGTTAGTGAATTACGGTGACGTGAACATACCTAGATTATGTACACCGAGGCAATCGCAATGGGAGCAGCGTTTGCTTGAAGGTTCATCGTCCGTGAAACTCAACCTAAGGTAAGTTGGTCAGTAGAAGTAAGGATGTGTTGAAGAAATGAACGCACCTTGAGTTCACTTGAATGAAATTTGAGTTGTTTGGAATGAATTGACGCGGACGATAGCTTTGCCATTGCAAGGAATGCAAAGCAATTCATTAGATTGAAATCGCGGCGTTGATTCTTGACAAATCAGACCCGAGCGGCGATGGACGCAATCTTGAGATCCGTGAGACTCAACCTAAGATAAGTTGGTCAATAGAAGTATGCATGAGTTGAAGAAGTGAACGTACCTTGAGAACACTTGAATGAGAACCGAGTGCCTTGAATGAATCCGGCGCCGGCGATGGCTTCGCCCTCGCAAGGAATGCGAAGGATGTCAATAGGTCGAGGTCGCAGTCTTCATTCATCCAATTGAACTTGAATCTCAGCGGGCGATGAACGCAGCTGTCAAGCCAGGGGAAGGCCGATCTAACAAAGTCAGTACAGCTGTGGCTCAAAAAAAAGAGGCAGACATACCTTGGCCCGAAGGTAAACAGCGATAACTCCCTCGCTCCGACTTGACGCCGCCGTAAACACCTTCAATTCACTAGACCAGTCAATAAATAGTTATTGAAAGCGCAACAAACCGGACGTACCTGCGTCGAGCGCAACCCCAGATCGAAGCCGTCTATCAACCTTGAACCCGAGTTGAATGCGACGGTTGATCGGCAAGGACAAGTCGGTAGAATCTGGAACGCAAGTCAGTCAAAGGATCCAGCGATGCATAACAAAGATGCATACCTTCGGCGCCAAGGCACTATAGTTTGGGCTTGAATGCGGGAGCGGTGTTTGCTTGAGGCTTCATCGACAGGATCGACCTAAGAAGTTGGTCAGTAGAAGTATGGATGAGTCGAGGAAGTGAACACACCTTGAGTTCACACGAATGAAATTTGAGTGTGTTGAATGAATCCGGCGCCGGCGATGGCTTCGCCCTCGCAAGGAATGCGAAGGATGTCAATAGGTCAAGGTCGCAGTTTTCATTCCTCCGATTGAACTTGAGTTCCAGCGGGCGATGAACGCAGTTGTCAAGCCAGGGGAAGGCCGATCTAACAAAGTCAGTACATGTGAGGGTTCAAAAAAGTATACAGACATACCTGAGCCCGAATAAACAGTAATAGTTCCCTCGTTTCCAGTGAACGATGCCGTGCACACTTAATCCACTAAACCCAGTCAGTGAACAGTTATCGCATGCGCATCAAACTGGACGTACCTGCGTCGAGCGCAACCCCAGATCGAAGCCGTCTATCAACCTTGAACCCGAGATGAATGCGACGGTTGATCGATAAGGACAAGTGGTTAGAATCTGCGACGCCAGTCAGTTAACCAATACGGCCATGAATAAACAAAGATGCATACCTCCGGCGCAAAGGCACTATAGTTTGGGCCCGAATGCGGAAATCGAGGACTGGGACATCGCGGCGTACGTCGATGTTGACTTTTGAGGGTGTGGCAGCGCGTTTTGGAACGAGGTCGACGACCGCGGCGCTCCGAATGGTGCACCATCTGGAGTAAAAGTAAGTACAAGCCAGATTCATCGAAAGTAAACGGGAAAATCACCATGAAGACCAAATCCAGCCGATTCAAGGTCAAAAGAAGCGTTCCGCGGTCCCCACAGGCGATTCAAGGTGTGAAAAGGCCGAAGTTGAGTCAGTATTGAAAAGCAGGTTGATGAACGATTTTGGCATTGGCTTGCGGGCGAAAGAGTCACAGAGAAGGCGGAGATAGTAAGAACGAGTCAGCCATATGCTATGAGGAGCGTCGAGCGAACATACGACCAGTGTGCACCCACTGTGGTGGTGGTTGATGCGCAAAAGCGGGCGTGAGAACTGCGGCCGAATGGGGCTGATGGCGGCAGCAGCGAAATTGAAGCTGGGTCGAGTTGGCGGGGGGAAGGCATAGTAGAAGGCCAGACCCCCGGTGTAACGGTCCGTAGTTCTGCCATGATCGAAGAGGAAGAGAGTGAGAGTGAGGGAAGTGGGGGGAAAAGGGAGGGAAATCAGAGCCCGTTGTAAAAGAGAGAGCTAGAGGACTCCATATTTATAGACTGAGACAGGGCCGGATCGTCAGGTAGTATGACGAGCTATCCGTTCATCCGTCGGGCTCTGCGGACAAAGTATGAGTCAGTTTTTCCCAAACCCGGAAATACATGTCAGGCGCAAACTTACCGTGTGGCCGTCGTGAGAAGCCCGCAGGAAAGCACTAAGGGTAAATAGAAATGCTAAGTAGGATCTCGGAAGGCAAATGGTCCGGGATCTTGAAGATCTCGGTTACCAATTTGGGGTTGATGTTCGAGTTTTGCTTCGTTTTGAAGCATTCCAATTTTGCCCTTGGGAGCTCCGTACGCGGATCTAAATTCAGTTTAAAATAAATCTAATCACCTGCAGCGAAAAAAAGTTTGGGAGTTGGGTACAGAGGATGTGCGAAGGAGGGTTGCGGCTAAGGGGCAATCGAAAGATATTCGTAAGTACGCAGAATCGTGCGAGCAGAAGCCACGCACCGCAATATATGTCAGAAATACCGTCACCATCAAATGGGTGTCATAATACCTATCCGAAGTACGCCGATGCCCGTTCTGTGTACGATTCGCGGATTTGCGCGCAATCGTGAATTAAAGCGTAGGGAGCCAGTCTTGCACTCCAAATCTCTGTGAGCGCAAAGGTAAAATAAATCTCAAATTAGTGCAACCAAAAATTTGGGCTGAGGGGTGCAGGGGCCGCAGAAATAGACGAGACAAGGCGGAAACGTACCACACCGTTTCCGAACGCATTCCCACACGAATCGCTCCAGGAACCGCCGCAGGGGCCATCCGTTTCCAATGAAACCGATCTCCATCATTTGGAATGATGGGGCCTCGGCACGGGGCTTCTCGACCCCATTTTTCGGGAAATGCGTGCAAACGCGTTTACCGGCGCTCCGCCGTCCCTGCGGCCTTGATAAGCGCCAGATGAGTCCACCCGAGTCCCATCTTGCGCTGGGTGAGTTTTCAGAGGGGCAGAGGCAAAGGGAGGGCGAGGATGTCGAACGCGATGTGGCGATCAGGAGCAAGAGTTGTCCTTCCTAATACGGCTGTGTGGACGCATAAATTTGCGTCTGTTTGAAAGTTGCGTCATCAACTCGCTCTTCCCGATTTTCATGCCAAAATTGAAAATCTGCGGGCGTCTCCGCTTTGCCGAGGCCGCGGCAGCTATCTGGCGCCCCGGGAACAACTCTGGCACTGAATTCTCTCAGTCTCACGCCTCTGCCGCCGCTGATTTCAAGTTGCCGCCAAATGTCTTCAAAATATTTCAAGCTCTGCCAAAGCTCTGCCCATTGTCTGGATCGATATGAACTCTATGAGTCTATAGCGAATCTGGTACTGCCTGAGCCTTCATTCTTGTCTGCACTTCGCCACCTGCTATATATTTCCTTCATACGCATCTCGAGATCAATGCGGCCCGGATGGAATCTCAATTCGATTATCTCGACAGCCGAATTTTCCCCCGGGGCCGGCGATTTGCCTCTGGGCTCTCGGGCCTCGTCCCACATTATCTCCTTGCTCCTTGTCCTTTTTTTGCGGTCCGCCATATCGCCGTCCGGCTTCAACTGTGTCGCGTGCACTCCAGTGAGACTTTTTCCTCATTCAGAATTTAATGCAAAATCTCGAACGCGAGGCTGTTTAGATTTGAATATGCAGTTCTTTCTCCGCAAATTGCAGGTGCCCTCTATCAATCCTGCCCAAGCAGCGTATCAGGGGCTCGGTCATATCTGCGCTGACGGCTATTTCCTGCAATCTCGGTAAGATAAGATATGTTTCTGATTCGTGCACGGCGCTCGGCGTCATTTATTTGCCAAGTATGCGGCCTCTTAAGTCTTCCCCGCGAATCCCCGGTCTTCTTCCCGCGTGCACCATTTCAACAAGGCAACAAGTGCGCTCTCGACCCGGCAGGACCCGGTTCAACGTCTTGTCAACATTGATATCACCGGATTTCCACTGGATTAACCACGTTCCGGACGTTTGCCGCGGCGCACACTAGTCACGCAATTCGGTACTCTGCATACAGAGAGGTTTGTATTTTGTTCCGCGCTGGTAGCAGAGTTTTTACAGAGCTTTACTTCAAGCACAGACTACGGTAAGCTGATTGCATCTCGCAACATATGTTTTATCTTCTCTCTTTCACATATCACATCAAGCGAGTCCGGAGATATTCAGCGGCCCTTTCACGTTAACATAGCGACACAACAACTTGTGCCTGAATACTCAGCCTCCCTCAACGTGCTTTCAGGGAGTTTTAACGGATTAATATTATTGTGCCATGCTCACTATTGTTCAGCATTTTGTCTGGCAATTTTGAACTGCAAAAAGCTGCATCGAAATCTCATTCCGCACACTTCCGCTCCGCAAAACACACCGGATGACCGCGAATCAGAATCTCCAGGACTTGGGGCTTCTCTGGGCATGACATATCATTTCGGCAAGCGATTTATTTTACTCCCTATGCTTTTCTTTTGTGTCTGCAAACTTTATCGGTTTGATTTCAGGCTTTGAAGCCAGCTCGCAGTTCACCAAAACAAAATACATACCGCCAGAAAGCACAAGTTGCGTTTTGTAGCCATCAGTAGGCATAAATATGTAATATTTTCATCCCTGAAACCTCCCGTAATTATTGTATGATGTTCAGATTTACGTATGGACTGCAATCAGTCCTGAGCGGCCGTCCGGGTCCCCAGAACCGGTCGCCGTTCCTTCCATACCCACCACTTGCACCCTCAAAATGCAATTCCACCATATATTGTCTTCCGCCGAGCGGCCTAAAAATCCAGGTCAGTCTTCGTTTTAATTCGCATTCTGCTCATATTTTGACGCTTTTTTTTCTGGAAAAAAAGCCGCCGGCAGGCACATACCGCCTACAAGCACAATGGGACGTGTTTGGGAGATATTTTGGACTGTCCCCGAGCCGCCGGGGCGCCGCGCAGCGGCGCCAACATCAATTACACCATATATCGTGTTCCGCCGAGCGGCCTAAAAATCCAGGTTAGCCTTCATTTTAATTCGCATTTTGCTCATATTTTGATGCCTTTTTTCAGAAAAAAAAAGCCGCCGGCAGGCCAACGCCAGCTGAAAGTGCAATATGGCATGTCCACCAGAAAGGCTGCATACTTTGCGCTTTCTCCGGCACGTGGCGGCGCCGCGCAGCGGCGCCAACATCGATTACTATATGTATCGCCTTCCCGCGAGCGGCGTAAAAATCCAGTTTAGCCCTCATTTTAATTCGCATTTTGCTCATATTTCGATGATTTTTTCCGGCAAAAAAAGCCGCCGGCAGGCACGTATTGCCTACAAGCGCAATGTGGCGTGTCGAACAGAAAGGCTGCATACTCTGTATCTTCTCCGGCATCGGCGCCAACATTGATTACTACATATATTGCCTTCCCGCAAGCGGCGTAAACAAGCAGGTACGCTTTCGTTTCTGATACACATTTGATTGCATTTCGACATTCAACCCAGCTTTTTTTTCGGGGAGCAAGCTGCCGGCAGGCAAACTCCGCCGTGAAGCTACCACGGGGTGTGTTCACGTTCAAATCCATCCCGCGGAACCAAATTTCAATTTTTGGAGGTCCTGCGGACTCGATCAAAAATTCTCTGTGAGTTCGAGAACTTGTTTTTCTCGTCCCTGTTCTGAGTCTCCTCCCTAGCGCCCTGTTCCCCAGAACTTTATCCCTCGGCGAAGCCCTCCAATCAAAATTCGATTTTTGGAAGTCTGGCGAGCAAGATTTTCAACTGCCAAGTTCGAGTTCCCGTCACCTTTACCTTTGAGCTGGAGTTTTTCCTCAAGAGTGCAATGTGCGTTACAATATCTATTCGGTTCAAGCCCTTTCACTGACACAATTCCCGCTCAAAGTCGCATTTTCAGCCATTCCGACAACTTCGTACCTGTCACCGTACGACGCGTTTTTCGCCCTGCCGACGCGTTTTCAATCTTCAAACCTTCAAATCCAACAGTCTAAAACTACTTCAACGCGTCGGCAACAACAAGTTCAAGTGGTATGTGCAATTTTCAACTTACATCCAAAACACTCCTCTTACTTTATGAACGCTCAGCAATCCAAGGCCGTTTGGAAGGTACATACATGATAACCATCCTACACAAGTCTGTTTCTGCTGATTTTTTACAACACCCAAGGCACGTAGTCAGTAGTCAGTAAATTACCACCTACCTTAGTTCAACCTAGTAGTCAGTATGTAGCCTACGCCGCTTTTCTTTCAATGAAACAAAAAAAACTCCTGCGGGGCGTGGCCATTTTCTGGCCACGTCTCGTGGGAGTTTTTTTTTGTTGAAAATTGTGGCGCCAACTCTAACTGGGGAGACGCAAGGCGCGAAAGCGACTTGGCGCGAAACGACTTAGCGTGGAATCGAGTTAGAGAGGAACGGGTGTGGCAGCTCTGGAATTTGGGCAGCTAGTTCTTCGTATCACTCATAGCTGGCTCACAAAAAACTGGACCGAACGAGGGAGGAAACGTTGAGAACGAGCTCGCTGTCTGTCACAGCCACAGGCGCGTCACAGTCGATTTTCCCGTCTGAGTCTCTCAACTCACAGCTCATGTTCATTTCACCAGGTGAGGGACATTCATTCTGAATCGCGAGTGTAGTTCAAAAGGAATATATATTCATTTCGACTACGACAAACTGTCTTACTATGGCTCCTCTCCCACCGCTATCTCCACCTCCCTCTCTCGCTCCCATCTCCCTCTCCGAGTACAGCGAAATCGTCTCCGAATATAGCGAAATCTCGCTCACGCACCTGATCCGCAACTCCTCCAGCGCGTCCATGCCGCCCTGTGTCGCAGCAGAGGCGAGGGCGCCCCCCGTGGGTACGACGCCTGCACATGGGGGTGGTACGGCTGGAACGCCCCACCATCGGGCGCAGTGGTATAGCTTGCCATCGAGTCGGGGGTCCCCGCGCCGGCCCTCGAGTGTGCGTCGGTGGTCTCGTCGGAGGAGCTAGAGTCGGTGTTGTTGATGTGTGGGGAGGATAGAGATGACGAAGGGTTGGAGGCGACATTGGAGGATAAGTCATAGGCAGACGACGCAAAGTCGTTCGCAAACTCGCCCTCGCTGCGGCCCGCAGACGCAGCAGCGAACGACCTCGGCGGCAGCTCCCCAAGGTTCGGCGTCGGCGTCGGGGGTCTCCTGCTCGTTATCGTGCCGTTGGTCCCATTCATCGCCGTCGCAGGCGGAGTGGGCGCCGGCGTCGGCGGACTGCTGCTACTCTGCATCGACGGCGGCACCGCCATCATGCCCGGGCGCAACGCCATGAGCCCCTCGACCTGGCGCAGAATGGCATCAGTCTGCCAGTCGCGCGGGCCGGTGTAGCGCGGGAGGGGGGCCGTGCGCGGGGCGGCGTGCTCGTGCAGGCTCAGTAGCGCTAGTAAGTGTGCTTTGAATGGGTCTGGTGTCGCTGGCGTCGGTGTCTTGGTGTCCATGGGTGTTTTGTCCTTTGGGGATACGCCTGGGGGCTCGTTGGGGGATGTGACAGGCATCCTGTCTGCGCCCTGCTGCACCTGTGCAACTCGTCGTCGTCGTCGTTGTGGGCGATTTGAATGGGTAGACACAGGGTGAGGAGAGGACTGATGACGTCATCAGGGCAGAAAAAGTTGGGTCTGATTCGCCTCTTCGCTTCAACACACCAACTCTGCGCAAATTCTGCCACTGGACACGACTTTCGTTGTACATTAATACCACGCCGTTCGTCGCTGACCTCCCCGTCTCTGCTCCTCGTCGCCTATCACCCGGCTCACTCTTCTTTCATCCTTGGCGAGCAGTGCGGCCGTCGTTGCCGTTCATCTCGCCTCGTCGTCTCTCATGTCCCGCTCGCAACTATCCCCGCCGGCACCACACATTCCCCTCTCCGCAACCGCCCAGCCGCTCCACCGCCACCCCTCATACGCCCGCCGTCCTTTCGCGATCGCCTTAAAGGAGCAAGTCGATCGCGAAAACCTGGAGCCGTAATTAGGAGCAACACGCCGACTACACGCAGCTCTCTGCGCTCAAGTGCCAGTCCTGCCAGCGGACAATCTCAATCGTCTACGTATCATGCCCCATGTCCAATCTTAAAGCCAATCTGGCACTATCCTCCTTCTCGTGCCCTCCCATCCCAACACTTCACCAAACTCTACTTGCGCGCCTTATGTTAACGTTACCGTAATCCTCTCGTGTGTCTCAATCGCAAAGCCAATCCCCACCTTCTACGGCAAGTATCGCATCGTCTTCCGAGTTCTGCCTTGACGCACTGCGGCTCGGCTCCGCCCTACAACCATCCGCGTTCATCCTGCTGTGCTGGTCCCCACTTACTTCTTCCAGCGTCCTCTCATCCTCTTCCAGCCTCTTCTCGACTTTCCGCCGTATCTCTCTATAAGTACATCCCTCTAGCTCTACATCCATCCCGGAAGAGCCTATCCTCGTACCCCGCGCCTATCCGTCCATCTATCTTTCTATCTTTACTTACTCACACCCGATCCCCATCTTCGCCTCGGATCGATCCGATCTCTCTCTCTTCCTTCTTCTACGCTACCGCTACCAACGCCGAGCCACTCCTCCCTTTCGTCTTCTGTTCGTCTTCTGCTCGCTCCTCGCTCTGAGTCCCGCTTCTGCTTTCTACATGCTGCTATCTATCTATCTATGTACACCTTCTAGAGCACAATGTATGTATGTACACGTTCTCGAACGTAACGTACATTTATTCAATCCCACAGTCTTACATTTATCCAATTCCACGGTTGCGTTGCACCAATACCAGCCTCATCAACAGCCCACCTACCCTCTAATCCCCCCTCCTCCTCCTCCTCCCCATACCAGTACAAACCGGGTACACTAACACCCAATCGCGCCTGCCTCCCTCCCTTCTCAATCAAGTTCGTTCGTTCGTTCGTACGTTCGTTTGTTCGTTCGTTCGTTTGTGCCGCGGAACGAAATAACGCAAGCAACCAGCCTTACCCCCCAAATTCGACTCCGACTCCGACTCGGCGCTGGCCACGGGTAATCAATCAATATCATCAATCTTCCAAAGTGGGTTGCTTTATTTTACTTTACTTTTCTTTTCTTTTCTGTCTATCTTAGCTTCCTCACCGTAAACGTCTTAGCTTCCCCACTCCCACTCTTCCCCACTCTAAATGTAAACTTTGCTCACGATCCGAAACATCCTGCCTCAATTCCATTCACCCATTCACCCATTCACAACCTCTACATAAACAACTACTTCGCTGTATGTATATCTGTATATCTGTATATCTGTATATCTGTATATCTATATATCTATATATCACGACGCACGACGCGTTCCCCAGGGCGGGCCATGATTCAGAAGCATGTCTGGATCTTCCATTCATTCATTCAATTCTAATTAAGTAAGTGGGCTCCGAGAAAAGAAACGATTGAAGGATTGAAGGATTGAAGGCTGAGAAAGGCTGAGAAGGGGTTTAAATTGGAGAGGGAGGAGTCTGTTTGTTTAACGAGTAATGAGTTCAACGAGTGATAAGTTTAACGAGGAGTCTAGTTGAGTATGCGAATAAGTACAGTATGCGGTATGCGCCCTGAGGCCTGAATCCCATTCGGTCCCTTCCTTGTTCAGTCTCAACAAATCAAAAATCTCTTATGAAAACGCATAGGTTCAGACACCGTGACGGTTGCAATTGTATGTAGGAGGGTACCCGGTCGACTCGTACGTGGTACCGGTGTGCACCTGCGCCTACATATTGTATTTGATCAAGTGAGGCTAAGCAGGCAACTCGGGGCCAGGTGATTTGCTGGGAGTTCCTAACCTTTGCCGCATTTTTTCATCATCGTCATCGTCTCGTCCGACATCCAATTAAATCTAAGTTGAGGAAACAGTGAATCGAGTTTCCATCTCATTTCCCTTTGTTTTTTCTTCCATCGAATGACCTTAGGCTCCCAACTCCAGTAACTTCACTTCACTTCCCTTCACTTCTAAATTCTGATTGACCACGCAGTTCAATGAATTGCCCTTAGACTCTCAAAACGTCTCGCCCATGGCCAAGTGCAACTGTGCAAGGGCACAACTACATAATAATTCCAGTTGCGCACGGTGTACCCTCAGGCTCATTTAGCCATTATTTGATTGATTTGATTTGATTTGATTTGATTTATCGTACAGGTAGGAAACCCCGTTAACGTTCGACTCGGACTCGACGCCGGGTGCCAATCATTCTTCCTCCGTGGATAGGTTTTTTGTTTGTTTTTCGCTTGCTCTTCGAGCACTTGAAATGGAACCAGCAAGGAACCAGTTCTTGTTCTTTGACAGCGGACTCTGTCAGCGGCATTATTGAATTCGTACCTCGAGACAGGCTGGCAGTACTAACTAGTTGAACTCGCCTGCCAGTCGGAGTCGGAGTCTCGTAAGTTAGCCTGCCGGGTCCTGCCCTTTCTGGCAGCGAGAAAACAAATGTAGGCAGGGGAGACCTCTGGTCGAGTGGTCGTGAATCCTCCTTCGCGAATACCTTTTGCGCAGCCCGTTTCCACAACGTGTACTTGGTTGAATTCCGAGAACCGTGGGAAGACGACCTATGATCATGTGAGAAGAAAGTTACGGCCCGGCTTTCCGGAGCGTCCTGTTTTTCTTCGCCGTACTAGCCTCGAACTGTGTTGCCTTCACCCTCCCCCTAGGAGTATCGCTTGACAATTGGGATCGAATGAATCAGTGTCTGAGCATTCCTGAAATCATTGAGCTTATCTGCGGCCATGTCAGTCGTGACAGGGATTTTGCTACGCTTGCACGAACGTGCAGGAACTTCCAGAATCCGGCCCTGGACAACTTGTGGAGGATTCAGGATACCCTCACACACGTCCTCAAGTGCCTCCCTCCACATACATGGGAAGAAATTCCGTTTCATTGGCCGCACACCCCCGCATGGCACCACGTTGTGAGTAGACATGCTGTCTCTTTACCTGCGCACTTGCTGAATTTATTAGCGTCTACTAGGTCAAATCAAAGACGAAGACTGGGATAGGCCCCGTGAATATACGCGTCGCATCCGCAAATTAAATTTGGATGGCACATATCCGTATACTTTCCCCGATTCCGACGTATTCGGCGCAATGTGCTCCAGGATTCCGCCAAACATGTTCCAGAATCTTGGCACTATACGATGGGCGCCTGCAGACCAATCCCACTTTCATTACATCCATCTTTTTCTCGGCCCCAGCATTACGGAGGTCCGCATTCAGCACGTCACACCGGAAAACATATCTCTGCTGCCTGCGCTGGGACTTCGATACCCAGAGCTGAAATCTCTCAGCGTCGACGTCTCATGGGAGGACCGTCCCTTGGCATGTCGCACGTTGTCGAAGATAGCCTTCGATTTAGAAAAAATCGAAATTCTTTCTCTTGATATGCTCGATCGCCAGGCGCTCGAACACATCTCTCAGCTTCCTGCTTTGAAATCCTTGGATCTTTTGGAACCGATTGTTCAAGATCTGAGCCCGATTTCCAGCCCTTCCTACCTTCCATTTCTGACACTCCGTACCCTAAATTTATGGGCCGCAGTGGACCTTGCCATCGGTTTTGTCCATCTACTGTCCAATTGTCACTTGGAAGAATTTACCCTGGGGACTGAATTCCTGGCAATCAAAACTACTACCGAAAAACTCTACACCACACTTGCAGGTCATTTGGCACATGATACTCTTCGAATCCTCGAAGTGACCGATGTGGAAGGCGAGACCCCAATTCCACCGGCTGGTACCATTGCAGATTATCTGGTTTCCGGACCCACACTTGCACAACTCTTTTGTTTTGGAAATCTCACCCGTCTCAATCTCCAACCTCCCGTTGGTTTTGACATAGACGACTCCACGGCATGGGACCTAGCTCGTGCATGGCCGAAGCTGACATTGCTCTGGCTGCGAGCAGCCACGGAGCTGAGTTACCATCCCAGCATGACGCTTCAGGGGCTTCGCGCCTTTGCCAAGCACTGTCCAGAATTATCCAGCTTAACCATCGCCGTCGACGCTTCCACGGTGCCGCCTTTTGACGGTTCTCCGGACACACGAATTTCCCAGCGGAGACTGCTATCTTTCAACGTCAGCGCATCCCCCATCTCGAATGCACCTATCGCCGCTCGATTCTTATCTGCACTGTTCCCGCGCATCTCGTACATGGGCACACTGCACGACTGGCGCTGGGACGAGCCAGCAGAGGATGACGAGGATGATGAAACAGCTCTGGCGCGCGCTCATGACGTCCTATGGAAACAGGTCAAAGATATGATCCCCGTTATGGCGGCCATCCGAGCGGAGCAGAGCAATTCTGTAGAATCGGGCTGATGTCTTTTTGCTGATTGGTGGTCGTTTTTTGCTTGTAACATGCTCGATGCTTGGGTCCCGAACCTGACTGACGCATTTTTATTTAGATTCAGTCACCAGTGTCCTCACGGGCATGCTTTTGTTTCGTTCTCGGTTCTAGAAGTCGCTGAAAAATAAGAGCCACCAACATTCAGCGTGTCTTCTCTTTCAAAACATTGACATACCTAGCACGAAATCTCACTGGCGGTGAAACAAGTCAATCCTCATGGAGTTTGAGTCCTTTGCTCGGTTTTGTATAAGCCGGGAAGACATGTATCGATCCTTCGCCCGCGGTAACCTCAGGGCCACGGCACGCCCAACGCTGAACCTATAAAAGACAGAGGACTCACACAACGTCTTTTGAGGTCTTTTGTCTCTCAACTCTCCCTCGACCCAGAAGAAAAGCGAGTACAATAGACAAGCTCTGACTAACTGGTGGCCTCGTAGGAGTTGCGAGACTCGTAAACTTTTAAAGGCAGTCACTTATGTTAGTCTAGAAGGGCCACACGGCGGCCCGGAAAATCTGAGTGATGGCGGCATTTCAACTCCAAGTTTTTGACTCACCAACCCCTCTCGAGTCCTTCCCTCTTTTTACCTCTACCTAGCAATCATGGATACATCGGTGAGCTTCGCCCATTTAAGTATCGTATTCATGGCCTCTACTACACATGCAGGACCTCCGGCTTCACTCCCAACGTCCAGAAAATTTGTCGGATGGCACCTCCAGGTTTTTCTTTCTTTTTCGACGTGGTTTCTTCTCATATCGTTTCTAGTGTCGAAACTTGGAGACAGATCTTCGAAGTTCCGGCAGAAATATGGGACCAGGTTGCTGTCTCATCCAGTCGTCAGGCCATCGCCCGCCTTTGCGCTGTCTCTCATGAATTTTACTCCATTTTCTCGCCGATGCTCTACGGCAGGACTGTCCAACCTCCCCTTCCTAACAATAAAACCCCTCTTCTCATCAGAACCCTCCGGTCGGCGCATTCCTGTGCGGGCAGGCCGCATCCAGCGTTGCTGCCAGTGATCCGTAATCTTTCTATCTCAGCACAGTGGTCGCATCGTTACGTGTGGCCGTCTCTGGAGGCAGATGCGGAACAATACCATGAGGCATTGCAAAACTTGGTTCAGGTTTCGACGGCCGGCCAGCTTGTGCGTGGAGCTGCGCTGCGATCACTGGAGTGGGATATAGTGGCCGGTATCGACGAGCTGGGAACACTCCTGCGTACACGGCCAGGATACTTTCCAAACCTCAGAGAAATATCGGCCACCTCTGGAGGAAGCAATATGAGTTTTGAGGTGGGTACTAGATTCAAACCACCATGCATACTAACCCAGGTTCGGCCAGTTCATACAAATTCCAGATCTCGAAATGATCAGCTGTTCTTTGATGCTCGGTGAGAATGTGGATATCGGTGAGTGTTCTGTAGTCTCAATCTAAACTTATTCATCGTCGATTGATAGTCTACGAAATATGGGGTTCATTATGGAACACCCTAGGCGAGGCATTAAGCACCCTTCCTTCGTCCTCGCCGCTCCTGCACACATTCAAGTTGAAGCTCGGTACCTTCGCTCTACCCGGAAGGGCTGGACTAGACGACTGGGACATCCGCACTAGTCCGGACTGGGACGCCTACATTCACTTAATAGCGACGATAAATCAAATCCACTTCCCTGCTCTCACGACGCTCGAGCTGTCCGTGAAGTCCGACTTCTGGCTGCGTAGCCCTGCAGCAGATTTCTCAGCATTCCTCTTCGGTCAACCACTGCTTAGCAATGTTGCGCTGGATGTTGATCTACTACGCATCCCAACGCATTTGGCAAAACTTCCCACACTCCGCTCATTCACTGGGTCGGTCGAAGATTGTGTGGTCATATGTGTACGCGCTCCACAGCTGGCTTCCGTGTCCTTAATGCACTCTGGCCATGTCGACGAAGTGCAGACCGCATTCCGCCGCTTCAATCCAAGCCCCACTGTGACATCTTTAAAATATTTATCGGTGGATGACAATGACTCTGAATATAACTCTGAATTATCCCCCGGCTCCCTCAGTATTCTGGGCTTAGTGTTTCCGAACATCCGACGTTTGGACATCTTAATCAGCGAGGTTGACCTGGTACGCACTAAAAACACTGCATTCGCCCACGGTTCAACTGACAAACAACCAGAATGATCATCGTGACGCCTTCGTGGCCCTACCGCACATGGAGTACCTGTGCGTACGGTCAAGGGAGAACCTCGAGATTGAGGATTGGGAAAAACCGGCGGCGATTCTTTTTCCGCTTGCAGAATATGTCGAGTGCATCAACAGTATGCTCCCGCTCCTGCCAAGACTGTCAGACATCCATCTGCTCCTGCGGGAGCATCGCAGGGAAGAACCTGCTGTGAGAGGCTGTGAGTCCTGTGACGAGGAAGCCCGACAAAACGCAATGTATATGTCCGACCTCCTAATTGAACGGCGATTTTTCGTTAATCGTACGAGTGGAGAATTGGAGCTGGTCGACTGGTGTGGAGAGCATTGTGACTATACTATTACGGCTGTACTCTGACGAAAATTATCGATGTGATGGTCGTTGTATCCGGTATAAGCAGAAACAAAACGCAATTGCATCCTGCACAACAGATCGCGAAGTCCTTCGGTGTTGAATAGATTCCATCTGGCACATTATCCTACGACATAGCTTGAGATTTTCTGTGGAGAAAAGCTGACCAGATAGCCTGGATATTAGGGTTGAACAAGTTGCAGCGTGAGAAACTTTGTCCTTGTTGGGACGGGCGCTTCCCGTTTCTCTTCCTCGCGGTCACGATCGTTCACAGGCGCGCTCGTTCCACGACACAAATGGCTGAAACTATGTCCCCATCCTTGGCGGCGAGTCCTCTATCTCACCCGAGCCTTTCGCTGGAATCTAACTTCGAGCTCCCCCAGCAGCCAATCTTAATGTATCGAAACGATTCCGAAGAAAGTACGGAATCGCCGTTTGCATCGGTGCTGAATACGCCTGCGGATGAGCGGGTGCTGCACTTTGACTCAATTGACGCCAAATTGTTCTCGGCGGGTGCACCACAGATCTTGGAACGGCTCGCGCCCGTCAGTCCGGTTGAGGGCGGTGTCGGAAGGATGCCTCGCCGCGTTTCTCTATCTCGACAGTTTACAAAGGCTCTCGCCGAGGCGAACGAAAGTGTCAGTACATCTATCGGTTGTCTTACATCGCTCATTCATACCAGGCTTTGCATGGACCCCCTCCCCGCTCCCGCTCCAGTTCCATTGATCGCGTGCGTGCACTTCAATTTAGCTGATTTGGACTTATAGAGACTCTATTCAGGTGTATGCAGAAGAATACGAGCCACCTGCACCCCACCCATCCCCCGATTTGATGTCATTTGCCTCCCCTGAAATGCCCTCGGCGTCGATAGAACTACAGAGAATGCAGACACCTGAGCCGCCTATCTCAGACGCCTACGACACCTCGTCTCCCCAATCCATAACTACAATCGTGAATGCATTAATGATCATAAAACGACGATACTGACGCGTTGCAGACTCCGAGAGGTCGCCCTCCGTTGCGCCGTGATCTCTTCTCACCTGCGAAGAAGCCAGTTACATTTCCCATCCAGACCGAAGCTGCACCTACCGCCTTGGAATTTGCCCCGCATGCACACTCTACCCTTCGGCACCGCAAGGTGAGCTGACATCCGTATTTGCTATACGATCTATAACACTCTCATGTAGGGCATGTTCCCGAATGATAATATAACGGGGGAGCCGTCGGACGTGTTCAATGAAATAAACCTCCATGATACCGCCCGCAACGAACCTCTCCAGAGTGTGGTAGATGACGAAGCCCTTGATGAGCTCGAGGACGACCTAGACATGCCCTCCCTCCCTCCGATTTCGCCGCTCCTCCCGCTACAACTATTTCTCTTTCCCGTCTGGTGCGTCCTCGTCGGCGCTACGATCCTTCTGTGCCCCACCCATCTCCCCGCAATCGCCTTCCCTGCTTCCACCTCGTTTGGGAACACCAGCTCCTCCTGCCGCGCACGCATGTTGTCCGCCGCCCAGTCCGCCTTCGCACACTGCCTCCCCTTCACTGCACCTCCATCTCCAATCCGCACCTTCGCACACTGGGCTACTGTGGCGCACCTACACATCGCCATCTTCCTCTCCGTACTCGTTGGTGTGATGTACGTCGCACCGCCGCTCGGTGCGCTGCTGACCGCCGCGTGCGCGGGGCAATTCATCCACGCATGGGGAGACTTTGCTGTGGAGGACGGGGAACTGGGCGGCGATGTGAGACAGATGCTGTATCAGGTGGTCGGCCCCGATTGTGGGTTCCAGAACGGGGACGCACTGGATCGGGTCGGTGGGAAGTACTTCTTGAGGCGCATGCAGGTACTCGAGACGCGAGCGGACATTCTGGCGGCGGGAGGTGTAGAGGAAGAATTTGGATCGGATACAGAGTGAACATGCGCCGCCTCAGCATCACATTCTTTTCTTTTTTCTTCTTCGGCATGTTTTAGAGCTTTCTTTTTACATCGATTCGGATCGAGCACTGTAGTCACTTAGATATGTAGCACATGTAGATATGTAGCACACTGAAAAGGTCCGGTGGTAGCATGTTGTATGGCATCCGGTAGTGGCCTGTTGTACAAAGAATTATACTACGAGCAATATTTCATTTTTTTTTCTAACCAAAGATTCGAACTTGATCGAGCTTGATCTCCTAGATGGTAGCAAATGATCAAGCGATTCGATGAGACTCGAAGTTACCTAACATGGCGCGTTACTATTTCACGTTCGATCTCCTCCTCTCTGCTGCGGCGATGGGGCGTTTTCAAATTACATTATTTAGTTACGCTAATTATTACAAGATGTGTTTTCACATTGGGAAACTCTGTGCCTCTTCCTCATTCTCCGCGAATCTGGGCAGCAAAATAAGCTAGCATTCACGGTGGCTTTTCGACCCAACAAAGGACCACTGGCGAGGACTGCGGTGGTGGCTACTACCCAGGAAATGACGCCCATTATATTTCGGACATTGTGCATGGCCTGCCAGTTCTTCAGCAGGCCCAGCACCCGCTTCTCTTGCGTGGCCTTCATCGGCCGCGCCGCCGTGCCTGCCGATAAGCTCGTTGTTGATGGGCAGAAACTTAATTGTGTATATGGGAGACGTGTATGCAGCAACGGCCACTGCCACGAGTATCTGTTCTCGGATGTCAAGTACGCGAGGTACGAGATTCAGACCGCAACGGCAGATATGGCGGTCGAGCTGATCATGTGGACCTGCAAACTCTCAGATGCTGGCTGCGCCGTCAGTCGCCATGAACCTACACTGACAATTTAGTACGATAGCGCAAGGCAGTCTCGGACGGGAAGCGTTGAGTTTCGGAACGTTCCCTGCGCCGTGGCAGGCATGACACCAAGTCTAGGCGGATGCACTTAGTAATGTCAACCGTGGGAGTCCCGAATCAGAGAAATACTAACCGTGGGAGTCTCGAACGAGGCCCGTGATTTTTGCGTCTTTAAGTCCTTGCTCTGTGTCTGAGCTGCGAGGACCTACAGGGGTGACCGCGTGTGGTTGAGGCCGCCCATTCAATGAGTACCAAAATCCAACCAACCCGAACAAAGGTGAGAAAACGAAACCAGCAAAGAGAGATAAGGAAAAGAGAAAAACTGCAGTGAGACTACGGGGTTACAATGACGCGCTAATAGCAACACAGATAAGTAATGTAGGCAGGAAGGAAGGAAGGAAGTTAATTAACCGCGGTGGTCCAGGGACCGTACGGCTACTGTACCTACATACATTAGCCGGATGTATGCTACAGTCTACTTAGAACTTCGGACGTTTTGATAGAATGGCGTATCCAAACCTCTCGCGAACGATAGTTCTAGTAGGGATGGAATGAGTTAAGGCTAGGGGTTATTTTAACAGGCAAGTGGAGTTATTGAAATGATTTCCGGGACTCCCGGAAGGTTTGAATCGGATAGCGCGCGAAGCGTTCCCGAGATACTCGAGAATACGAGCGTTTGGCCGCGGCCTCAGCGACGGGCAGTGTCCATTATCTCCTATCTCTTTTTCGAGACTTTCTCAGGAGTTCTGAGCAAGACATTCTGCTCGTTGCCCGATACAACCCGAAGGCGTTTCCGTAAAACCCGAATACACTTGTCTCGCCTCAGATTCGAGGTAGGTGGGCGTTGAAGTAGGAAGAGTGCATCACCGCCATCCCCGTATTGCACCAACGAGCAGCGGCCACGCTTTTGCTCGAAGTTTGGACAGGGGCAACGATGTGCTCAATGCGATGCATTTTGCACGTTCATCGGTCGCCGCTTTGCCACTCCAATGCATCCTGGGCCTCGAGTTCACTGTACAGCGTTCATTGCACCGTCAGTCTTCTCATCGGGAGCTTCCAGTGGATGATGGTGGTGATAGCAGTGTCATGGCGCCAGACGCAGGGTATACAGCGATGCAATAAATACACACAATCCACCGAACGCGTAATATTTTAGGGCAGCGCCCGATGCGCATACGGCTCCTCCTGGCCCCCAGAATTACTCCGCACACTGCTGCTGCGCAGACTGTCCATGCGCCCGGGGCCGCTGTTGCGCGGGTTCGCACTCTCGAAGGCGGCGCCGGGCGCCGTGAAGCTGTACGGCGCCATCCGAATCGCCTCGGGCTCGTACGGCACATAGTCGGTGCTCGTCGAGGAGGGAAGGAGCTTGGCGCGCCCGCTGTTCCCGCCCGAGACGCCGAACGCCTCGCCAAAGTCCATCTTGGACCCATCGCGCCCTCCGCGCGGCCGCTCATGGTGCGTCGCGGCGCCGACGAAGTAGCGCAGCGCCCCCCAAATCTCGCGGGCGAAGTCCACTGGGAAAAGAAAGAAAGCACGTGAGTTAGGTTGCTTTCCCATGACGGATGAGGGATGAGGGATGAAGAGCTGGAGATATTAGGGAATGAAGAGACTTACTATAGTTGATCCTGCAGGGTGTCAGCGATGAGAACGGACGATGGGAAAAGGAAAAGGAAAACGCACGAATCCCATAGGGGCCGCCATATACTCGTGGGTGGCTTGCCGGGAATTCGGTACTCTCGCGGGGCGTATGCCCACCACATGCCGAGCGCGAAGAAGACCATCTGCAGGGTCGTTAGCGATGCAGTAGAAATTAGCAAGCGATGAAGCAAAGCAATCAAGTAAAATAAGCCACGTTGGTCAAGTAAAAATAAACGAAATAAGTTCCCCAGACACACCGCCAGCGAAGACAGAAAACAAACCGCCATCGAAAATAAAAACCAAACAAAAAACCAAACGCACCTCAATGCAAACCGCGAGCGCGTTCAAGCCGTTGGCGATGTTGGTCTCGGACCAGTACTGTGTCTGGTGGATGACGCGCCCTTCCAGCATCGTGAACTGCAACGTGACAAGATATGCGCGTGAGTGAGGGGAGGCGAGGCGAAGGTGGATGAACGCGAAATTCGAATACAGGTTGAAGAAAAGTCAACAAAGCGAATACTTACAACAAACGACTGGTAGAACGTGAACATGACAATGAGCTTGATGCACATGAACTTGGCGAGCGGGCGGCGGCCGACCAGCTCGTCCTTTGTGAGGCCGAAGAACACGAGCAGGCCGTAGAGCGCGATCCTGGGGAGTTGGGTTAGCATGGTTGGTTGAGGTCAGGGTTGTGAATGAGATAAAAAGCAAGTGCAAGGGAATAACACACGTAATGCTAATAAAAACAGCGACAGAGATGTACACGCTGGCAAAGTGCGGGTTGTACCCCTCGGACTCGCACAGGATGCCGAGGCGCTGGCAGACGATGCCCGTGATGGAGGCGGCTGCGAGTAAACAATAAAACGGATGAGTAAAATAAAACCGGTGCAATCTCGACGCACCTGGTCTAACGATAACATACTGCAGCACGGACCACTTTACGGTGTACATAAAGTACGCTTTCGTCGGGCGGTAGCGCCAGCAGCAGAAGGGGGTGGGCAGCGGGCGCTTGTCCTTGCGGACGAGTGCGCTTTCGGGGTTGTGGCCCGCGGCGGTAGAGGCGACGTATTCGATTATGAGCAGCCTGTGAGGCATGGGGTTAGTTTTGGAAACAGAATTGATTGATTTTTGAAACAGGCGGCGTTTCCAGCGTTTCTTTTTCGGGTGTCTCGAAACAAGAAAATCGGGAGACTCGGCATACGCACAGGAAGGCGCTGATGGTCACTGCCTCGTAGGCTGCCAGCAGAAACCAATGAACACCGGCGCAGCAAGATAAGTGTAGTCGGCGTACCGACGTATATGAGGGAGTAATAGGTGTAGCTTCGGAAGTAGCGGTAGGAAAAGAATGAGATGACGGCGTAAACGGCGGGCATGTATAATATTCGGATCCTGCACGAATCAGTCCACACCGCGTCTATCCAGGGCATAAAAAGTGACATACACTTGTCGCTGCTCCCTCGGCGCCGTGTAATTTCTGCTTTCATTGAGGAGAATTCAGGTGCTCGCACGACAACGTACCGACAGTGCTGCAGCACAGAGAGTATAGTTATTATGACCGTCTGACCGACCGACCGCGCCATTAGGTCCCGTTCAACAGAGAAACCATTTACGACGCACCAACACGGCACATCCGCCTGCTATTGCCCATCCGATACTAAGCTGTATTCAGACCCCTACTCCAAGTGCATCGATGCAGCACGCACCGGTGGTGGTCCCAGTTTATTCCATCGCTATCCCAGAACTCTGACTGGTCGATTTCCGTGGCGTCGGTAGTGGGACAGAGCATAGCTGGCCACCTGGCTGGCCAGAAGGATGATGACAGTGAAAGCAAGACGAGAAAATGCGGCTGTTGCTGTCACACGGATGGGTGACCCGATGTGACACCACCGCGGATCAACGATCCCACGATGGACTCAATTTTAGATCTTGTTTTTTTCAAGGGGGTTCAATTCTGTCAAAAAATCCACCTGGGCCGTTTTTCTTCAAAACCGAGTTCTTGTTACTATTGTTACTATTTGTGAACACCACCTATGACAAATACATGACTGAGGTACGACTAAGTCGACCACGGCTTGACCCTCCCTACCACATGATGTAAATTTCGGCCGATTCCGGGCTGGCGAGTGATGCCGAGCACCCGGAACTCATCGGCACACTAAGCGGAGCTTGAGGCAACATCAGTTGCAGTGTTGCACAATTAAGTATCTTGCGTGTTTTCCATGGGAGATACATACACTGGTAATCCGCTCATATTGAAACTGGCTTGAAACCAAAGTTTCATTGGATGCCATAATTTTTCTGACCTGACGGCCGACCCTCCCTGCCTGCCCTAGGTCCCGGCTTGACCGGCCCCAACCCCCTTGGTTTTTTTGAAAAAAACAGTCATCGTGAGACTTGAGGGGGATTTTCCGGCTTTAATTCACAGTGCATATATCTGAAGTACACGGTAAGGAGGGGGCCTTGTGTTACACGTACAGGGGCTCGTTGCCACCATCATACGATGAAGGGCTGGGCAAGGGCTGGGCTGGCTTGGGCTGGCACTTTCCTCCTGCGGACTTTGAGGAAGGGGGATCTCAAATCATGTTCAAGGAAGGAAGGAATATTTGTACCGCGGTGGTCCCTATAAGGAACGTACGGCTGCTGTACCTACATACATCAAGCCAAAATGTATGCTACAGCCATTCTAGACACCCGGACGATACGACAGAAATACGTAGAAGTCTTCTCACGACACAAGTAATCTAAACGGGCGATGTAAAGAGAGCATTACGGAATAGGAGTTGTCACTCAAGCCATCGCAATCGGGCGGTCTTGACCGTCTACAGTAGGGGGAGAGAAAAAATCGGTCGGCTCTGGTTGATTTTTTTTGACCGGAAGAACATGAACTTGAACGAAAGATAAACATCTCAGGCTCACTTTTACAGACGACACTAGCTGTAGTAGTGGATCACCAATTCTTTCTGACAGATAAAATCAAATACTTAACTTGAGTTCGACTTACAGGATGAGCGTAACAAAAGTAGTGAGAGAAACGACCTCTAATCATGATAGTGAGATGGCGCTCGATGTACGGTGCGCCAAATTTGATCCAAACACCACGATCTGGCTCTCATCGCAAGTCTGGACGGCTGAAGTTAAGAATCCAGGTCGCAGAATTGAGTTTCCCTGCCACTGCTGAGTCCGAAAGGAAAACTCGCCTAGATTAAGACGCATTTCAATCAACAGACCCTGCATCCAACGCCGTCCCTCTTCCCGAATAGCTGCCATGACTGGAATCATATCTTCTACTTGCTTCCATAGGGTGTGGTGAGTGCGGGCTATAGATGTATTATCATCCTCGTCTTCTCCTAGATTGCTCCAACGCCAGTCATCCCCCGTGCACACACTCGCCAGAGCCGGAGATAAGGCAGACAGCTGTCACAGGAAGCGGGCGACGGCGCATTCCGGGCGGACGCCTCAGGTTGATGCTCCCAGTGTCAGTGAAATAAGGTGAGGCCATGCACGAGCTGCATCCCACGCCGTAGCGTCGTCTAGCTGAAAGCCAACAGGGGGATGGAGGCTGACATCGGTGAGGTTTGTGAAACAAAAGACGCGGGCAAGCGCAGTGCTATGGATCACATACTTTGCCATCATCTCTGCGGGCGGTGTAGGAATTTCATCGTCCTGATCCTCAGCCACTTCGTCCAGTTTACGATGGTCTCACGACATGCGGACTTCTGTGGCTGATGAGCCAGTGACCCCGTCGTTGGAATTTCTAGATATGAGGGAAGACACTTGAGGACATGCGTAAGTGTATCATGTTTTTGCCATAGTATATCCAGAGCAGGATCCTGGAGGTTTTTGCACGTTCTAGCCAGAGCGGGATGGTCCCGTTCCCGGCAGTGACCGCAGATAAGCTCAACGATTTCGGGAATGCGGAGGGAATGATGCATTATTTGGATATTGACGCAAGAATTGCTCAGGACAAGAGCGACTGGGATGGCTGAGCACAAAGAGGCACCAAGTGACAAGAGAATTGGCCATGATCGGATCACACCTTGTATCCCCGTTCGAACAATATTCCCACCTCTAAAATTTACTAGCGAGTTCACGTTTCAGCCTTCAGTTTGAACGTTTGAACAACAGTCAATAAACTACGTACATCGACCATCCAATAAGGCGGAGCCTCCGAATTTTCAAGAAGAAAAATATTGACAGAAATAAGGAAATTATACTAAAAAGTTTCTACGGACGTACGTCGTTTACCAGTGTCCGATGTATATTTTCCCCCATCGGTGCTTTACCAAAAAACCGGATGGGCGCTGCTGGGGAATACGTTAAGGCTTGGTTTGTATTAATGACCCGCAAATAGCAAGAGCAAGTATACTAGTGGATACAGACAAAGGGAGCATCCTGGGCGGCTCATGCAGTAAAGAAATATCTAGCTATATATACATCGAGCGTATGACTACTTCCGTATCCATTTCCGCGAAAATATCCATGGAGACTTCGGGATACGACACTTCAGCAGTATCCAGTTGACATCCAGCGGAGGAGACGTCTCCAAAACGGAACATCCCATTTGATATTCCCACGGTTTAATTCAGGCGTCATGCAACGTCGCAAGGTCATTCATATAAATCGAATTTGGCTGGCATATCCTACAAGAAAGTCATCGTACATACATCGTGAGCGGTGGTACATAATGAAGAGAGATGTTTGGGCTTCGGAGATACAGTTTCCACGGACTCAACGGACCTGCTGGGTGGCGGGAACACCCTTAGGCACTGGCGCGTGAGGCACTGGCGCGTGCGGGGTCTTGATCTTGAGGCCTGGTTGCAATAAAATTTGGTGTCAGTTGACATTGAGGCGGGTGGGGTACTCACCGAGATCTTCAGCGAGGATGGAAGCGCCCTTCTCTCCGACCAACAGAGCGGAAGAATAGGTGTTGGTTCCGAGATTGTCCTAAGAAAGTTAGAAGCTGACACTGAATTTCTCCGCACAATATAGCTCACCGGGCAGATACTCAAGTCAATACACTTGAGGTTCTTGGTGCCTGCAATTCATGAGTAACAGATTCTCGGCAATAAATAAAAGATGATTACCAAAGACGTTGAGACGCCCATCGACAACGCCGCCTTCGCTCCGGGGCTTCATGGCTGTCGCAATTTCTGTCAGGGATCGAGAAAGAAACCAAATAAAATGCCACTCACCGCACGTTCCCAAGCTGTGCCAGGTAGTCTCGACGTGGTCAGCAACCCAATCGTCGATGGCCTTGTCGTCCTCCTCCGTGTACTTGATATCCTCGTGAACCTTGTTGGCGTCGTAGGTGTCCCCGGGTCTATGGGCGATTCGATTAGCCATTTTTCTGAGCAGGGAATATGCCGACAAACGTGTGCCAAGTGCCCTGCAAGAAGGAGGGTCAGATTGAATTGACAAGGGTAAGCGCAACATACCATGTGGATTCCGACGGTGAAACCGTTGGGCAGAAGCCCTTTCGCCGTATGGATGTCAATGTCCTTCGCCGCCGCAGGAGAAGCGGGGTGGAAGCGCGGGTGGTGTGAGGTGAGCTCGCCGCGGAAAGCTAGGGGAAAGTTCAGTTGCACTACGCATCTTGATCTATCAAATTACACACCGTCCATCCGCCTAGCAATTTCACGCGTTTTCTTGTAACTCCAGCGAATCGGTGCAAAGTCGGCTTTGTTGTTCATGAAACCAGAATCGAAGTTTGGCTCGACGTATGGGTTGGGGGAGTTGATGTGGATCTGGATGCCAGCAGTGACTATGTAGCAGGCAGAAGTGATAGGTCGACTACATACCTTGCCACGGGACGCCGGGTACTCCAGGTATTGGAACCTGTTTTGTGTATAAGAATGGGCGTAGACCAGGCAAATCAAATAGCTACATTGTGATGTACTTCCCGGGAGGAAGAAGGGTGTGATCCGCATACGCTATGGCCATAGGTCAGCTCCCGAGGATTTTGACGTCGAGTCATTATCTCACCTGCAGAGACAATAGACCCGAACCTGGAAAGATGGTTAGAATCGAACAACAATAGAATGGGTAACGTGCGCACATCACTGGCTTGTCGGGCTGGTATTGAAATATCAGACTGATTTTATTCTTATGAGTGAGAATATATACCTTGTCCTTGAAGTATGTGTCCCAGAGCTTGTTGAATTCCGGACCCATCTCCTTCAGCTCCGCTTCCGTTGGCCGGATCTAGAAAGCCGACGTTACTCATGCAATCATACGGCAACTAACCACGGTCTTACCTTGAATCCGGCATCAATGGCGTTCGAGGACAGCCGAGCTTTCTGGAGGATGACGTAAAGTGGGTCTCAAACATTAATGGATCATCCAATTACCTCGGGAGAAGTCTCCCACTCCTGGAACAACTCCTTCTGAACCTCTTTGTCACCGCGGAGGAAGTCGTCCAAGGTTGCGCTCTCGTTCGACACACGATAGACTACAAGACGAATCAGAAGGATAACGTACGACTCATGAATCGAACACTCACTGGAAAGGGTGGTGTAGTGGCTTTAAATTGATGTAAGGTCAAGAACTATTCGAAAATATTGCACGGTCATGACGTACTCTTGGTATTGTTCACTGAATAGCGGAGTTCAGTCTCGCTTTCGAAAAGGTAATTAATATTAATTTTAGCGCACCCAACTCCCGGAAGGTCGCTGACAACCTTGATGTCCATCTTCTTGAGCAGTTCGGCGTTGCCAACACCCGAGCGCTCGAGGATTTGGGGCGTGCCGAGCGTACCACTGCTGATGACAACACACTTCCTGGCCTTGACAATCGTCTCCATCGTCTGGCCTTGGTGGGCACGGTTGCGGGAGCTGCCGCAGGAGCATAGTTAGACGAGAACAACTAGGGTGGAGAAACAAAACGTACGGAACATACGCAACTCCGACGGCTTTGTCGCCTTCGAAGATGACGCGCGAGACGCGGGCGTTCGTGCGCAGGAATAGATTGTTCTGCACGTCCATGACGCTGTGGACGTACGCTGCGCAACATAGGCGTTGGAACCCGTTTAGATACAAGGCCAAAATAAGAACGAACCTGTCGCTGCGTCGCTACGCCTTCCGGTGTGCCTGTTGATGTACTTCGCCCATATTTCAGACGCATGGGAGGTGTCGAGATCTGGATATGCATGAAATAGCGGTAATGCCTATCAAATGCTTGCGCTTACCCTGGATGTCGTCTGAAGAATTATACAAGTTAATTAGCTCACAACATATGAATAGAAAGAAATGAGTCATACCGCTGAAGGGAATTCCAATGGTGTCAGAAGCGCGAAGGAAGTCGTGGGCTGGAAAGAATATTGAGATGTTATGGTACGATGTTCAAGACAGAAACCACGAACCCAAAGCCGTTATGGTACCGCCATTGGAGATGGCGATGGGTCCGTCGTAGCCATGAGTGGGGCTGTTGCTCGGCTTCTGATAGTTCTCCAGCTAAAAAAAACTTTCAATCATGTGGGCAGGAACTCGGAGCGAGTTTACATACCCTCTTCATCAAGGGCAACAAATCTTGTGAAGAAACACGATAAGGATAGATTGAATTGAGCGAATGAACACCGGAACGCACCCTTTGCAGTCCAGCCCTCCGTCTTGAAGTCGTCTAGAGTTATTTTAAATTTCATGTCGGCGTTCAATTGTCGTATAGCTCACCCCAGTCAGAAGCGGACGCCTGATATTCGAGTCAGCGCATTTCATAAATTCCGCAGCGTCACGTACCCTGGTATACATCTTTTTTTTTAAAAAGAAATGGAAAGGTGAGCTCCAATAAGGGTATTTGCAACAGTTACGCAAACCTGGAAGTTGATACTGTACGTATCGTTAGCTCAACCGCAGTACCGGGTATAACAAACATAGTAGTCACCTGCTTCCTCCACCTTAATTAAACAACCAAATAGGAAGAATTGAACGATGCAAGAAAGTTTGATTATTGGGCGGCTTACCGAGGATGTTGGCACAACTGAAGAAGCCATCAATTCAGGTTCAAGATCATTCAAAACAGGCTTATACTCACGGAACGATGCTCTTCCTGCCACGCATGTGCGACGATGCCATTGTGTCGGTATAGAATGTCGCTTTATCGTTGCTGAATTGATGTGTTAAAAATGGGCAGCCTCGATCATTATAGAAATACTCACATTCCATCTCTCTGCATGTTCTTGACGTAGATACCGGGACTGGGGCACAGTGAATACAACATTGCAAATACGACAGCGATAAGACTTGCCGGTAAACCTAAGGAGTCGACTTGAGTCTAATATCCAACACATATCTCAACGGAGTCTCTTACCCAGGGATCATCCCTGTTGTTCGCACCGCCTAGATAGATTCTTGCGCTATGAAGTATGGTCGCAAACGTTGAATGAATAAGGCTCGCCTTCGATTAGCATGACCTGCAGGTTCGGGTCAGCGTAAGCGAGACGCCCCGCGACGACACATCCTGCGGAAGATACGCGTTAAACTACAGTAAAAAAAATGGCAATCATAGGCACCTGCCGGGCCCCCTCCTGCAACGATAACGTCGACTTCCTGGGGATGGACCATGGTTACTACAGAGTGGTGTTCGAGATTTCAAAGGGAGAGGATAGGATATCCGTGGGGCTTAGGCGGCACTTATCTGCCCATTTATATTCGCAGCCAAAGGATGGGAAATTCCAAGGCAAGTGACCTCACAGGATAGGAAGGTTTGTCAGATGATACGCTTGGAGACAAGCATCTTCGCCGCGTTTTTCGAGAGAACTGAGTGGCGTTGTGAGAGAAGAAGGCCTTCAAGGGCCGGAGTACCCACGTTCGCGCGACAAGACAGTGCGGGAGACGATGCTGCTCGTCGGTGGGCTTGCTGTACAACGCACGACGGCGTGCACCCAAGAGTAACGATTGAAAATTCAAGTCAAATGACATTTGAGAGCGGAGAGGCGGCCTTGAAATATTCCGCGGAATAAACAGTAGGCGCTGATATCAAATTCTTACCCCAGACACGAGAAACACTATCGCTTCTATAATTAAGTTGCGGAGGCGCTTCTTGTGTGGGGAAATGCGGGGTAAAATGATGGTTTTGAATACCTGATGCCTCCTGATGCTCGGATATCGTCGGCCGTGCTACCAGTGAAAAATCGCTACCGTCAGCGATGGACAACCAAAGAATAGCGAACGTGCCTCAGGAGTTTTGCGCTGGTCAAGTTGCATAATTAAGACAATACTCGCACAGTAAGCAGGTCCAAGAATCGCCCCGGTCCGCATTAAACAAGTTCACATGACCGTGTTACGTCGTCTCAATGATTCTACGAATGGCCGACGCCAGAAACCGTGGTTAGTGAATTCGGGAGAACCATATACGCAGCACCTTTTGTGTCTCGGATCGCACGCACCGCTCAGGGTCCATTGTGCGCCTGATTCCCGACTACGGGGTAGCATGTGGCCCTGTCCGCAGACTTAAATATGGAGCAGGACTGAATAGAGAATGCCGAGTGAACTGGGTGCCGAGAGAAGGCACAAAAAACGATATCAGATGGAAATCCAATAATTGGTGCTGAATGTGTCACCTAGTCTTGCGGAATCGTTGTCCGGCGCACTAGCGTTCGGGATGTAACTGGATTGAGAACCTGACTTGCGGGAGTCCGCGTTCCAATGCCATTTGGCGCTAACCTGCAAGGAGAAGTGGTGGCGCAGAAGAAGGAAGAAGGAGAAGCGGAGGATACGAATAGGTCAAGTGCCTCCGCGTCACTCGGTCGGGAATTGACAAGAGTGGGTATTGAAAATTAACAACAATTAATGATGAGGTCATATTCCGGGTTCACATGCACGTGGCAGCGCGTCGGGTCGGAGAAAATGTTTCCTCGAAATATAGAGAGCTCGCGAGAGGGTTGTAAAACCTCGAGAGCTGTTGAGAGTGAGAGTTCTGAATCACTTCCAAAAGTATCGTGCACGTGTAACGGACTTCCGACTCTAACACGGACAAACAGACTGAAAAATACAAGACCTAAGTAGAGAAAAAAACGGAAGACAGGAAAATCTGTTAAGACAAACACCCGCTACTACCCACAAGAGTTAATCGATTCTTCCATGCAGTCAAAAAATACAAGGTGGAAGGAACAAACTTTCTGAAAAAAAGCGACAGCGGTTCGCCGGTTGAGTTTGTCCCAGTGAGTCATGATGATGACATCCATCTGTTGCGAACAATGATACATCTTCTTCCAAACCGTCATGTTGCCCACACAGTTGACTCTACAAAAGTGAACCACGCCTGCTTCTCTCAATACTCATCTTAGACCACTTATATACCGGCGGGGCTGAGGGAATATCTGAGGCTGTTACTGTGCTTAATCGTGTTACAGTGGCATTCGTCTGTATTGCATGGGCGCACTGGCACACGCAGTCGCTGGTATTCTCACATTTCTCGCCGGGGCAAGTAGCATTTCCGCTGGGAAACGCCAGATCGGGACAAAGCGCTCAGACATGTATAGGCCTGGAAGGCAGCACGCTCTTGGATAACTGTAGAAGCCTCGGTTGAATTTGATGATTTTGATATCCGAATTCAATTCCCTACCAGTGGGATTCATTGAACGTCGGTTACAAAAGCCGTCGAGGATTGAAGTTCATTCGTCCTTATAGGTCTGAATCCTATTTGATAGCTATGTTCACCAAAATTGCCGTCATGAATTAGTTGCAGATTCCGGGCCGACTGGGAGCAACGCATTCAGCTCTCGCCTCCTTGACCGGCGTCAAATAGAACTGAACATGTTCCATTGGGATCTATACAGGCCTGTGTGTACTGGAAATAAGACAGGTTTAATATTGTACATACCATTAATATTTTTCCCGGAGTTGAACCAAAACCTTTGGCTTGAGTAATCACCTCTATGTGATTGGCGGAGACTACCGCATCGACCTAACCTCCGTCTTCTTCCTGCACTTGATGCCCATGCCTCACATGAGGACCGACTTGATCTCGCCCCAGCTCATTGTCCTTGATCCATGTTCAGAAACAGTCTGCCACGGACCGCTTGGCAGTCTATACGGTCCTTCCAATCCTCAGCCCCGGCAAAGAAGATTGTCGGAACGAGGCCAGTCAAAGCAGAAGAGGTCAAGGTAAAGGAATGAGTCCATTCGTACGGCGCCGTCGCTGTAACTCTTCCCATCTCTAGTCCTGGGCTTCCGGAAAGTATCCTTTGATTGAGCATGAATACGATGCCATTGTGGTGTAAGCTTCTCATCTCGACGCCGCATATCTTTCGTCGATGCTGACGCCGGAAAAGTGGCGCTGGCGGTGCTGGACTCAGAGCTGCATTTGGATTGGCCGAGGCGGGGTTCAACACGGCCTGTATCACGAAGCTCTTTCCAACCCGAAGTCACACCGTCGCGGCTCAGGTACCATTTAGGCTACAATGGATCACAAACTGATTCAACATTTGCTAGGGTGGTATCAACGCTGCTCTTGGGGTGAGTTTTCATACACACATGAATACTCATACATTTCCTTGTAGAACATGACGGAGGACGACTGGCGATGGCACATGTACGATACAGTATGTTTCAATTTGTGTCGCTATTTTGCATCCGTTAATTTTTGACAGGTCAAAGGTTCTGACTGGCTCGGAGACCAGGATGCCATTCATTATATGTGCCGCGAAGCACCACGTACCGTCATTGAGGTTTGAAATCTCTGATTACTTCTCAATGTAACATTCATCCCCAGTTTTACACAGCTCGAGCAATTTGGAGTGCCTTTTTCGCGAACGAAGGAAGGCAAGATATACCAGAGAGCCATAGGAGGGCATTCGTTGAAGTACGGAACGGGTGGCCAGGCCTATCGGTGCGCCGCAGCCGCCGATCGAACAGGCCACGCCATGTTGCACACGCTCTATGGCCAATCTCTCCGCCACAACACCAACTTCTTCATTGAATATTTTGCCCTTGATCTGATCATGCAAGATGGCGAATGTATCGGCGTCATTGCGCTCAGCATGGAGGACGGTACGCTTCACCGCTTCCGCGCACACAGGACTGTGCTGGCAACTGGTGGGTACGGGCGGGCGTACTTCAGTTGCACGAGTGCGCACACCTGCTCTGGAGATGGAAATGCCATGGTTGCCCGGGCAGGGCTTCCGCTTCAAGATCTGGATGCTGACGCCGGAAAAGTGGGACTGGATAAACACGTAGTTCAGCGACTAGCTCCGCTGTACAGTAGTCGCTTCGAATATAATTTGGTCTGAACAAATCTTGGAGTGAGAAATTACTGAGCGCACCGATGACCAGGCACTCCTCCGAATCCCTCGTCGTGGTCTGGGGAGCATGTCTGAGTACATGCCCCGAGTTTGAGGTGAGATGAGAACGGTGGCAGTGGTGGTGGCGACGACACGCTCGTTCTCGACGATGAGCAGCTTGTTCGGCCTGGTTTTTTGGGAGGAGCAGGAACAGGGTAAGCTGAGTCGGCATGCCAAATGGTAGAGTGAGGGATGTGCTGTAGCTTTCTCTACGCAATTTTCCCGCTAACCCGTTCAGCGCTAAGACGTTCCGCGCCAAGACGCTCCGCGCCGCCCTAGCCCTTTACTTATAGATTTTTCACGCCAAGAAGAATTCAACAAACATTTCTCTCCCACGAGCGCGACGCGTCTGGTCACGCCCCGCGGGGGAGATTTTTTTATTTTCAACACGTGAAAGTGCTGGTTTCCCGGCGCTATTTCTAAGGTTACAAACGTAACAAATATTGACTACTGACTACTGGTCGAAAGGTAAGCAGTAAGAAATTTTGTACGAAGTCGTAAATGGAATTCGACGCGTTCGAACCAAGATTGAACTCGACACTCCTAAAAGGAAGTTGCAGAACGAGTTTGAGGCGCTGCAGGTAAATGGTGAACTTTGATTCAATGTCCTTGAACCAAGACTCACCGGAACTTGGAAGTTGAAGGTGAACACGTTGCGGGCGCCCACGGCGGAGAATTTTTGACACAATGCTTGAAAAATGTGTTAGAATCCCATCGGAAAATGAAACGTACGTGATGGACGCGTCTTGGCGTGCAATTGCGCCTGCGGCGAAAAAAATGGAAGTTTTTGAGCCTGAAAACGCGTTAGAATCAGTAAAAAACACGTCGTATTGGGCACACACCGAAGATGATCCATACAGTTAAAATTGTGTCTGCAGCGGGGAAAAAATTGGATTTTTGACCGAGAAGACACGTCAGAATGGATAGAAAACACGGGGAATATCTGCACCACGCACCGAGGAAAGTTTCAAGTTTTACATGTCGAGCCCTCCAAACCACGCGCCGCAGACAGAGAAAAAGATCGCCAAAAAAACCAATGTTGAACAGTCTTGAAATTGTGATCGTGCAGCGCCGGTGACATTCTTGAGTGTGAGGGATGGCTGTGAAATGGTGTTAAACGTCGGCGGGAATAGTAGCAGGGGGGTTGCACACAACGAAGTTCGCGGGACGCCGAAAAATCAAATTTTGATGGCAGGGCTCTGGCTGTGTATGAGACGTTTTGGGTTGCTCACGGGAAGTCGATGTGTGGTGTTTTCGTTGCAAGTGCTGCTGCGCGTCGCCAATGACGGTACCACAGCCACGCTGAATTGCACTCGGTAATGGGGTGTGCCTGCCGGCGGCCCTGAGAAAAAGGCTGGGTAGGCATAAAATGCACATAAAAAAATGAGGACGTACCAAGAGAACACTGGGCCACTTGCGGGAACACGATATATCATGTAATCGATGTTGGCGCTGCTGTGCAGTGCCTCCATGGTGCGAGAGCTGACAGCAGCGGGCAGGTATTGCACTTGAAAAGTGGGGTGCCTGCCGGCAGCTTTTTTCCACGAAAAAAAGGGCTGGTTTGAGCATGAAAAAATGGGATCAAGTTGACAATGAGAATGAAGTCCCACCTGAATTTTCATGCCACTCGCGGGAACACGATATATGGTGTAATCAGTCTTCGGGGTGGTTTGCAGGAATGCGGTACATCGTGTTTGTGCATTTTGTAGAGAAGAATTGGGGGGAGGGGGTATTGGGATGGTGGTGGTGCGGAAAGGAGAGAGCTGGTTTCCAGGGACACGAGCGGCCAGGAGCGGCCGTGCACGACTGATTGCGGCCCAAACTCAAATTTGAACATCAAATCATTACGGGAGATCTTGAAACTGCACGTAAGCCTTACACACCGCAAGTTGCAATTTCTCTCAATGCACATCTTGCTGACCTGCAAACTGGCTTCAAAATCTTTGCATGCCTGTCCAGAGAAATTCACAAGACAGACAAGAAATAATCAGCAAGGCCAAAACACGGAATGTAAAAACAGCTCACCGCACCGGCTAACATGACACATCAGGTCCAGAACCTTGGAGGATATGATTCGCGACATGCTGTGTATGCGGATGTCTTGCAGCATGAGATTTTGAGGCAGAAATATTTCAGTCCCCAGAGAAACAAACTAAACATGGTTCAGCACAGTGCAATAGTCATAAACTATTCACAGAGTGAGCAAGGGACCTGTGAAGAGACCTGAGTATACAGGCACAAGCTGCGGCGTCGCTATGTTAACCTGAGCGCGTGAATGAATATACCCGGAGTCCCTTGATGTGATATGTGAAAGAGCAAAGAAATACACATGCTGTGAGATCTGCAGTCCGCTTACTACCACAGTCCGGGAATGTTCCATGAAAGCACTCGGTCGAACTCTGAGCAGAGTGCATGCCTCTGCGCATGCAAGGGATTGAATTTGCGTGAGTTGTGCACCACTGCAAACCTCCGGAACGAGGTTGATCCAGTGAAATTCCGGAGATATCATTTGTTCGCCGGCAGTTGAACCGGGTCGAGGGCGCATTTGTTGCCTTGTTGAGATGGTGCACCCGGAAAAAAGGCCTAACTGCGTAAGATTTGCGATCAGAGAGGTAGGTGTTATCTAGCCGAGATAGCCTCCAGAGGAACTGACAAGGGCTAAGTAGGGCTAAGTCCATAGTACCACCCGAGAGAGAGCTCTTTTGGAAGAGTACAGCTTCTTTTCAACATATAATTCCCGCCAAAAAGAGTTTGCATTAAAAAATCAACTAGGTTGAATTTTTCGAATTGTGGGTCAAAAGTTGAAAAAGCGGTGGGAGAAAGTTGCGCGGAACGACTGGAATTAAACAGAATTAAACCAGATGTGCTCCGGCTGTATGCCGCCAGCCACTCGGCAGTAGCCGACACAGCACCAGATTTGCGTTGGTGGTGAGAGAAAGAGAGGATGACGTCATCAAATCCTGCTCGAACTAACAAATGCAAAGCTCAATCATCCAGGCGCCCTTATTGGGAAGGTGCATAAACTTGCTCTTGATCGCCATCTCGCGGATTCTCTCCTTGCTCTCCCTCTGGCCGCTTTGCTCTGGAAACTTTTTTGCCTCAAGACAAGACCTGGCCTGACATAATTGGCGCTTATCTGGCCGCCAGGGATGGCGGAACACCGGCAAATGTGTTTGCACGCATTTTCGAAAGAAACGGGTCCAGAAGCACTTTGCCGACTCCGCATCACTCCGTATGATGCGGATCTGTTTCAATGGAAACGAACAGCCCCTGCCCGGTTTTCTAGACCGATCGGGGCAGAAATGCGGTTACGAACGCCTCGGTACGTCTGTACCTTGTCTCGGCTATATCCCTATCCCTCACAGCCCTCCACACAGATCCACCTCTCCGTATCTATATATTTATTTTGGCTCTGCGCTCGCAATTTTTTTTGGAGCGGCAGCGTAGCTATATACGCTCGGATTAACACATTTGCGAAAACGCGTGTGTCGCACATAGGACGGGCACCGGCGGACTTCGGGTGAAGAAAATGGCGCATGACTGATGGAAACGACATTTATGATGTTCCGTGCGGTGTGTGGCTTCCGCTCGCGCGTTTTCACGCCCTTACGAATATTTTCCGATTACACCCTCAGCCGAGACACTTCACAGTATATCCTCTGTCGGTCCTTTCCTTGAATATTTTATCCAAGTGAGTGGATTTGTTTTAAACTGGATTAATTCGCGCATACGGTGTACTCAGGGGCTCTATTCGAGTCCAAAAGTCCGACACAAATGTCGAACATAAATCCCAATTTAGTAACCGAGATCTTCGAGATCTCGGCTTATTTCTTCTCCGAGATTCCTCCCATGCTTTCTATCAACGTCTCAACCCCCCCTGCGGTCTCTCACGACGGCCCCATCGCCTCTTCCACATGTCCCTCATTTCCGGCATTTTGCTCAACTGATCAATTATTGGCCCGCATAGCCCGACGGATGAGCGGATAGCTCGTCATATTATCTGACGAGCCGGCCCGCAACTCAAGCTATAAGTATTGGGGCTCAATTCCTTCCTCTACAACGGGCCCGAATATATCTTGGATCCCCCCACTTTCCCTCTCACACCCTCTCTCCTTCTCTTGGACCACGGAGGAAGTACGGACCGTCACCCCGGAACTATGGCGATTCAATTCGCTCCCCGCCAAGTCGGCCTCGACTCCGACTTGAACTTGAACTTCGCCTCCGCCGCCGCCATCAGCCCGATTTTACCGAGTTCTCACGCCCACTCTTGCACATCAACCACCACCACGGCGTTTCACCACAGGCCGTATGCTCGCCCAATGCTTGCAATAGCATATGGGCTTACTCTTTCTCATTACCGACGGCTTTTCTGTGACTCTTTCGCCCCCAACCAACGGCCATCCTCTTCTCAGTATCAGCTCAAGTTTGGTCCTTTCGCACCTTGTATCGTATCTGGGACCGTGAAACGCTCAAATGGGGTTTGAATCGACTTGACTTGATCTTCAAGGTGATTTTCTCGTTTGCCTTTGATGAATATGGTCATGCTGACCCACTTTTGCTCCAGATGTTGCGCATTTCGGAGCCGCAGCCGTCGACCTCATTCACAAATACACTGCCACACCGTAAAACGTCAACATCGTCGTACGCCGCGACACTCAAGCCGGCGATTTCCGCATTCAAGCCCGGGCCATAGTGCCTTCGTGCCGAAGGGATGGATCTTTGTTTGGACATGGTCGTATTCGTTCACTGACTTGCCTCGCAGATTCTACCGACTTGTCCCTATCGATCTCAGGTTCGAGACTAATGAATACCTTCAATCTTGGGTTTCACTTGACGCAGGTACGTCCAATTCATTGTGTATGAACTATTCACTGACTAGGTTTAGTGGATTGAAGTGTGCGCGGCATCGTTCACTGGGAACGAGGAAGTATTGCTGTACTTTTTGAGCCCTCACATGTACTGATTTTATTAGATCGGCCTTCCCCTGGCTTGACAACTGCGTTCCTCGCCCACTGGGATTCAAGTTTAATTGAGTGAATGAAGACTGCAACCTCGACCTATTGACTCCCTTCTCATTCCTTGCGAGGGCGAAGCTATCATCGGCGTCGGATTCATTCAATTGAACTCAAGTTTGATTTAAGTTAACTCAAGGTATGTTTCCTTTCTCTTCAATCCTTACTTCTACTGAACTACATATCTTAAGTCGAGCCTCACGATGAACCTTCATGGAACGCGGCTCCCGCTTTGATTGACTTCAAACTCAGTGTGCATAACCTAGGTACGTTCACTTCACCGTTAATTCAGCAACGTTTTGACTGACGACTTGTTTAGTATAGATACAATGTACTGAACGTAGTTGGATCCCAATGAATAATTCAAGCTGAAGTTGACTGGCTCCGTTCGAGTATCGATAAGTCGTGTTACAGATCGATGTCAACATACCTCAAGGAGATGTACGTTCTTTCTATCCACCGAGATTTGTTTACATTGACTGATTTGAGCTATGACTGATTAGGTTCTATGGCTGCTCGCAATTCAAGTAAGTAATTCTCTTCACCTCTTTGCTTCTTGTCCATTACTGACCATTCAATCCTAGTTGACTGTTATTTCGATTCAGGTCATTTGTGTCCATACAAGATCGGTCCAGGTATGGCCACGTCGTTACATTTGTGTCGCTCGCTGACTGGCTTATCTTGTTAGGCCCAGAATAACTGAATATAAGATTGCCGGAACTATGGACGAATGACTCGCGGTATGTCGTCGTAATTTTTGTGCGTATGCTATTTGACTGATCTTGGAACTGTATATTGTAGGTTCAAGTTAAATCATAGCTTCTATCCAATCCAACACCAACCTGTATCAAGAATACAACCGACGCAAACACGGAGAAAGCTTGCGCCGTAGTTTCGAGGAATTGACTCCACACTTCAAGTAAGTAACGATGATCTTCTACTAATACTCTTCAACCATTGACACGTTTAACTATCAGTTGATCGCACATTCAAGTTTGACTCGAGATACTTGCAATCCATTCATATCAAGCTATTGGAGGTATGTATATGCATCCGAATGCTTATGACCTTGGTTGACTAACGTTGGTCTTGAGGCTCTCATTCGGCGTCGATTCGTGCAACATATGATCAAGCCTACTCTTATCGAACAAATAAATCAAGACTCGAACGTTTCTACTCGCCCTTCAAGTTCTCTCTTCCTTAAACCTGTCCTATTGCACAGTACGTCCAACTCCATTCAAACTACAATAAGTTCACCAATGCCTGACTTGACATGCAGCCCGCAACACTCTTTCGTCGAATTTCGATTGAAGTTCGCGAGGCTTCCATCGAAGTTCGAGCGATATTTCAACTGATTTTTACGGGCTGTCGGGAATCTCGGGGGTGGAATTCAACGTTGACCACATAATATATCGACGTCCCACAAGCGGGACCAAATCCAAGGTACGTCCCCATCCCAACCTCTATCCAAACCGCATTCTAACGCACTTTTCTCTCAGAAAAAAACCCCCCGGAGGCCAACCCGGCGCCCGACTTGAAGCAATGTGCCGTGGCCATACCCTGGGCCGTGGTTGCGCTATCTACGTCCCGCGAGCCGCCGCAGAGCGGCGGCATTGTCTTTCTCATTCACCTTTGATGTCTTTCCTTTTCAGCTTTGACGCACTGCTGGACCACGAGCGCGGACATCGATTACCCGACGTATCGACGTCCCGCTCGCGGGGCCGAATCTCAAATATGCCTTCCTCTTGATTTGTTTAAACCACGATTTGAGCCATCTTTTTTTCCCCAGAAAAACCCAAACCCGCCGGAGGCCAACGCGGGGCTCGACTTCACAAAGGTAAGGTAACCCATCCTAGTCCCCAATTTCCTCCCTCGGCGCTCAATTCATCCCCTCGCAGAACAATCTTCTCATCTTCTTCTGTGCAAGTCTCATTTCCCTTCAAATCCGAATCCGAATCCAAATCTACGCACTCCCGGTAAATTGAATCGAAAAACCAGTTTATTAGATTGCTAACGACGTTTACAGCTCCGTACCGCAATGGATTGACTTACGTGCTACGTACCACCACGGGTCCCACTCCCACTCCCTCCGCGTGTCCCACTCCCATCCCCTCCGCACGCCCCGTTCCCATCCCGCTCGGCGCGTCCCACGCGGGCATCGTTTCCGACTCGGACCTGCGTGCGGCAGAACACCACACCAGTGCCCCGCGGCGTTTCGGCGCTGTCCTTGCGAATGACAAGCCCCGCCCGAATCGGCCGGTGACGGCTTGACCACACCATCGGCGCATTCGCGCGGAATTACGCGCTGCCCCACGGACCCCCGCTACACCTCCGTTTCGAGTTGCGCCGTGGAAGCGCCTTGCGGCTGCGGACTTGGGCTCGTTCGTGGTGTTGTGCCGTGGAAAGTCGCCGGGATGGCGGACTGAATTCGTGGCCTGCACTCCGCAGGACCGGAGCGAATCGGTGTGCGGGCGCTGCGTAGGCTTCGGCGTCTGCACGGGTTTGGGGCCTCGTCCATTTCGCCGAAGCCTGCCTCGCGGTAGCGCATCTGCGCGTCGCGGACGATTTGTGCGTGCGCGCGGCTTAGCGGGAGAGGGCGGATGGTGCTGGCCGCCGCGTCACGAAGCCCCGCACAGCGCCGAAGTCCCGACGCAGCTTCTGAGACGGGTTGTGAGCAGCGGGCCGAGCAAGAAATCGCTGTGCACGTACCACAGCCCTTCCCGACGTCGTCCTGGCTCTCCCACCAGCTTGTCAGTTCCTGTCGCTGCTGTCTCTTGAGCACGCGGTTCTCGGCGTGACGGATTCGGGCTCGCTGGCAGTGCATTCGCGGATGCATGCTGGCAATCCACTCGCAGACGCGTCCTGCCAGTCAATGCGGCACTGCAGATGAATCAGCGAGCGAAGTGGAGAGGGCGGGAGACACGCACATGTGAACGCAAATCAGAGTCGGCGCGCAATTCCTGCCAAACGGCGTGTTTCAAAGTCGGGAGTGCGCCTGGCAGCGATCGAGCCATCGACCAGGCGCCCAGCAGACTCTGTCGCGGCGGGAAACGAGCGGGCGGACTTGGACGGCATGGTGGTCGGTGTGCGCCTGACGGAGGGTCTGCGCGACGCTGGGATCCTCTCGAGGCGCGACACGCAGGGCGACTACTGTGTGCGTCGTGTATTGAATGAATATAGCGGCGGTGGTAGGGTAGTGTCGACGTGACAAGGTTTGTTTACTGACTGAGTCTGAATTGCGAGTGAAGGCGAGGTGAAATTGAATGGGTAAGCATAAGTATCGAATGAGAATAAGACGTGCTCGCACCAAGTGTTTCTTGAGACTGAGCGTAGTTGGCGCGGCTGTGGGGGCCGCCATTGGAGGAGTCGCAGAGGGCAAGGCGTTGTGAGCGGGGGTGGTTGGCGAGCGGCGTCACGGCGGTCAGCGTGTGGACAAGTCCGGGTCGACTCGGATGGGCCTGGCGGTGCGTGGGCGCGACTTGGTGTAATGCCAAGGAGAGCGCTGTCCTCTCGATGCAGAGCGGGCCATTTGGTGGAAGCAGCGGGCGAGGCGCGTGAGAGGGGCGCGAGGGGCGCAGAAGAAGGAAGGAAGGAAGCGGAGGATAGCGTCACTTGGTGGGTAATGAGGTCATATTCCTGGTTCACATGCGCGTGGCAGCGCGTCGGGTCGGAGAAAATGTTTCCTCGAAATATAGAGAGCTCGCGAGAGGGTTGCAAAACCTCGAGAGCTGTTGAGGGTGAGAGTTCACTTCCAAAAGAATCGTGCACGTGTAGCGAACTCTAACACGGACAAATAGGCCTTGAAAATGTTTTAATAAAAGACATAAGTAGAGAAAAAACGGAAGACAGGAAAATCTGTTACATAAGAGAAACACCCGCTACTACCCACAAGAGTCAATCGATTCTTCCATGCAGTCAAAAAATACAAGGTGGAAGGAACAAACTTTCTGAAAGAAAGCGACAGCGGTTCGCCGGTTGAGTTTGTCCCAGTGAGTCATGATGATGTCATCCATCTGTTGCGAACAATGATACGTCTTCTTCCAAACCGTCATGTTGCCCACACAGTTGACTCTACAAAAGTGAACCACGCCTGCTTCTCTCAATACCCATCTTAGACCACTTATATACCGGCGGGGCTGAGGGAATAACTGAGGCTGTTACTGTGCTTAATCGTGTGGCATTCGTCTGTATTGCATGGGCGCACTGGCACACGCAGTCGCTGGTATTCTCACATTTCTCGCCGGGGCAAGTAGCATTTCCGCTGGGAAACGCCAGATCGGGACAAAGCGCTCAGACATGTATAGGCCTGGAAGGCAGCACGCTCTTGGATAACTGTAGAAGCCTCGGTTGAATTTGATGATTTTGATATCCGAATTCAATTCCCTACCAGTGGGATTCATTGAACGTCGGTTACAAAAGCCGTCGAGGATTGAAGTTCATTCGTCCTTATAGGTCTGAATCCTATTTGATAGCTATGTTCACCAAAATTGCCGTCATGAATTAGTTGCAGATTCCGGGCCGACTGGGAGCAACGCATTCAGCTCTCGCCTCCTTGACCGGCGTCAAATAGAACTGAACATGTTCCATTGGGATCTATACAGGCCTGTGTGTACTGGAAATAAGACAGGTTTAATATTGTACATACCATTAATATTTTTCCCGGAGTTGAACCAAAACCTTTGGCTTGAGTAATCACCTCTATGTGATTGGCGGAGACTACCGCATCGACCTAACCTCCGTCTTCTTCCTGCACTTGATGCCCATGCCTCACATGAGGACCGACTTGATCTCGCCCCAGCTCATTGTCCTTGATCCATGTTCAGAAACAGTCTGCCACGGACCGCTTGGCAGTCTATACGGTCCTTCCAATCCTCAGCCCCGGCAAAGAAGATTGTCGGAACGAGGCCAGTCAAAGCAGAAGAGGTCAAGGTAAAGGAATGAGTCCATTCGTACGGCGCCGTCGCTGTAACTCTTCCCATCTCTAGTCCTGGGCTTCCGGAAAGTATCCTTTGATTGAGCATGAATACGATGCCATTGTGGTGTAAGCTTCTCATCTCGACGCCGCATATCTTTCGTCGATGCTGACGCCGGAAAAGTGGCGCTGGCGGTGCTGGACTCAGAGCTGCATTTGGATTGGCCGAGGCGGGGTTCAACACGGCCTGTATCACGAAGCTCTTTCCAACCCGAAGTCACACCGTCGCGGCTCAGGTACCATTTAGGCTACAATGGATCACAAACTGATTCAACATTTGCTAGGGTGGTATCAACGCTGCTCTTGGGGTGAGTTTTCATACACACATGAATACTCATACATTTCCTTGTAGAACATGACGGAGGACGACTGGCGATGGCACATGTACGATACAGTATGTTTCAATTTGTGTCGCTATTTTGCATCCGTTAATTTTTGACAGGTCAAAGGTTCTGACTGGCTCGGAGACCAGGATGCCATTCATTATATGTGCCGCGAAGCACCACGTACCGTCATTGAGGTTTGAAATCTCTGATTACTTCTCAATGTAACATTCATCCCCAGTTTTACACAGCTCGAGCAATTTGGAGTGCCTTTTTCGCGAACGAAGGAAGGCAAGATATACCAGAGAGCCATAGGAGGGCATTCGTTGAAGTACGGAACGGGTGGCCAGGCCTATCGGTGCGCCGCAGCCGCCGATCGAACAGGCCACGCCATGTTGCACACGCTCTATGGCCAATCTCTCCGCCACAACACCAACTTCTTCATTGAATATTTTGCCCTTGATCTGATCATGCAAGATGGCGAATGTATCGGCGTCATTGCGCTCAGCATGGAGGACGGTACGCTTCACCGCTTCCGCGCACACAGGACTGTGCTGGCAACTGGTGGGTACGGGCGGGCGTACTTCAGCTGCACGAGTGCGCACACCTGCTCTGGAGATGGAAATGCCATGGTTGCCCGGGCAGGGCTTCCGCTTCAAGATCTGGATGCTGACGCCGGAAAAGTGGGACTGGATAAACACGTAGTTCAGCGACTAGCTCCGCTGTACAGTAGTCGCTTCGAATATAATTTGGTCTGAACAAATCTTGGAGTGAGAAATTACTGAGCGCACCGATGACCAGGCACTCCTCCGAATCCCTCGTCGTGGTCTGGGGAGCATGTCTGAGTACATGCCCCGAGTTTGAGGTGAGATGAGAACGGTGGCAGTGGTGGTGGCGACGACACGCTCGTTCTCGACGATGAGCAGCTTGTTCGGCCTGGTTTTTTGGGAGGAGCAGGAACAGGGTAAGCTGAGTCGGCATGCCAAATGGTAGAGTGAGGGATGTGCTGTAGCTTTCTCTACGCAATTTTCCCGCTAACCCGTTCAGCGCTAAGACGTTCCGCGCCAAGACGCTCCGCGCCGCCCTAGCCCTTTACTTATAGATTTTTCACGCCAAGAAGAATTCAACAAACATTTCTCTCCCACGAGCGCGACGCGTCTGGTCACGCCCCGCGGGGGAGATTTTTTTATTTTCAACACGTGAAAGTGCTGGTTTCCCGGCGCTATTTCTAAGGTTACAAACGTAACAAATATTGACTACTGACTACTGGTCGAAAGGTAAGCAGTAAGAAATTTTGTACGAAGTCGTAAATGGAATTCGACGCGTTCGAACCAAGATTGAACTCGACACTCCTAAAAGGAAGTTGCAGAACGAGTTTGAGGCGCTGCAGGTAAATGGTGAACTTTGATTCAATGTCCTTGAACCAAGACTCACCGGAACTTGGAAGTTGAAGGTGAACACGTTGCGGGCGCCCACGGCGGAGAATTTTTGACACAATGCTTGAAAAATGTGTTAGAATCCCATCGGAAAATGAAACGTACGTGATGGACGCGTCTTGGCGTGCAATTGCGCCTGCGGCGAAAAAAATGGAAGTTTTTGAGCCTGAAAACGCGTTAGAATCAGTAAAAAACACGTCGTATTGGGCACACACCGAAGATGATCCATACAGTTAAAATTGTGTCTGCAGCGGGGAAAAAATTGGATTTTTGACCGAGAAGACACGTCAGAATGGATAGAAAACACGGGGAATATCTGCACCACGCACCGAGGAAAGTTTCAAGTTTTACATGTCGAGCCCTCCAAACCACGCGCCGCAGACAGAGAAAAGATCGCCAAAAAAAACCAATGTTGAACAGTCTTGAAATTGTGATCGTGCAGCGCCGGTGACATTCTTGAGTGTGAGGGATGGCTGTGAAATGGTGTTAAACGTCGGCGGGAATAGTAGCAGGGGGGTTGCACACAACGAAGTTCGCGGGACGCCGAAAAATCAAATTTTGATGGCAGGGCTCTGGCTGTGTATGAGACGTTTTGGGTTGCTCACGGGAAGTCGATGTGTGGTGTTTTCGTTGCAAGTGCTGCTGCGCGTCGCCAATGACGGTACCACAGCCACGCTGAATTGCACTCGGTAATGGGGTGTGCCTGCCGGCGGCCCTGAGAAAAAGGCTGGGTAGGCATAAAATGCACATAAAAAAATGAGGACGTACCAAGAGAACACTGGGCCACTTGCGGGAACACGATATATCATGTAATCGATGTTGGCGCTGCTGTGCAGTGCCTCCATGGTGCGAGAGCTGACAGCAGCGGGCAGGTATTGCACTTGAAAAGTGGGGTGCCTGCCGGCAGCTTTTTTCCACGAAAAAAGGGCTGGTTTGAGCATGAAAAAATGGGATCAAGTTGACAATGAGAATGAAGTCCCACCTGAATTTTCATGCCACTCGCGGGAACACGATATATGGTGTAATCAGTCTTCGGGGTGGTTTGCAGGAATGCGGTACATCGTGTTTGTGCATTTTGTAGAGAAGAATTGGGGGGAGGGGGTATTGGGATGGTGGTGGTGCGGAAAGGAGAGAGCTGGTTTCCAGGGACACGAGCGGCCAGGAGCGGCCGTGCACGACTGATTGCGGCCCAAACTCAAATTTGAACATCAAATCATTACGGGAGATCTTGAAACTGCACGTAAGCCTTACACACCGCAAGTTGCAATTTCTCTCAATGCACATCTTGCTGACCTGCAAACTGGCTTCAAAATCTTTGCATGCCTGTCCAGAGAAATTCACAAGACAGACAAGAAATAATCAGCAAGGCCAAAACACGGAATGTAAAAACAGCTCACCGCACCGGCTAACATGACACATCAGGTCCAGAACCTTGGAGGATATGATTCGCGACATGCTGTGTATGCGGATGTCTTGCAGCATGAGATTTTGAGGCAGAAATATTTCAGTCCCCAGAGAAACAAACTAAACATGGTTCAGCACAGTGCAATAGTCATAAACTATTCACAGAGTGAGCAAGGGACCTGTGAAGAGACCTGAGTATACAGGCACAAGCTGCGGCGTCGCTATGTTAACCTGAGCGCGTGAATGAATATACCCGGAGTCCCTTGATGTGATATGTGAAAGAGCAAAGAAATACACATGCTGTGAGATCTGCAGTCCGCTTACTACCACAGTCCGGGAATGTTCCATGAAAGCACTCGGTCGAACTCTGAGCAGAGTGCATGCCTCTGCGCATGCAAGGGATTGAATTTGCGTGAGTTGTGCACCACTGCAAACCTCCGGAACGAGGTTGATCCAGTGAAATTCCGGAGATATCATTTGTTCGCCGGCAGTTGAACCGGGTCGAGGGCGCATTTGTTGCCTTGTTGAGATGGTGCACCCGGAAAAAAGGCCTAACTGCGTAAGATTTGCGATCAGAGAGGTAGGTGTTATCTAGCCGAGATAGCCTCCAGAGGAACTGACAAGGGCTAAGTAGGGCTAAGTCCATAGTACCACCCGAGAGAGAGCTCTTTTGGAAGAGTACAGCTTCTTTTCAACATATAATTCCCGCCAAAAGAGTTTGCATTAAAAAATCAACTAGGTTGAATTTTTCGAATTGTGGGTCAAAAGTTGAAAAAGCGGTGGGAGAAAGTTGCGCGGAACGACTGGAATTAAACAGAATTAAACCAGATGTGCTCCGGCTGTATGCCGCCAGCCACTCGGCAGTAGCCGACACAGCACCAGATTTGCGTTGGTGGTGAGAGAAAGAGAGGATGACGTCATCAAATCCTGCTCGAACTAACAAATGCAAAGCTCAATCATCCAGGCGCCCTTATTGGGAAGGTGCATAAACTTGCTCTTGATCGCCATCTCGCGGATTCTCTCCTTGCTCTCCCTCTGGCCGCTTTGCTCTGGAAACTTTTTTGCCTCAAGACAAGACCTGGCCTGACATAATTGGCGCTTATCTGGCCGCCAGGGATGGCGGAACACCGGCAAATGTGTTTGCACGCATTTTCGAAAGAAACGGGTCCAGAAGCACTTTGCCGACTCCGCATCACTCCGTATGATGCGGATCTGTTTCAATGGAAACGAACAGCCCCTGCCCGGTTTTCTAGACCGATCGGGGCAGAAATGCGGTTACGAACGCCTCGGTACGTCTGTACCTTGTCTCGGCTATATCCCTATCCCTCACAGCCCTCCACACAGATCCACCTCTCCGTATCTATATATTTATTTGGCTCTGCGCTCGCAATTTTTTTTGGAGCGGCAGCGTAGCTATATACGCTCGGATTAACACATTTGCGAAAACGCGTGTGTCGCACATAGGACGGGCACCGGCGGACTTCGGGTGAAGAAAATGGCGCATGACTGATGGAAACGACATTTATGATGTTCCGTGCGGTGTGTGGCTTCCGCTCGCGCGTTTTCACGCCCTTACGAATATTTTCCGATTACACCCTCAGCCGAGACACTTCACAGTATATCCTCTGTCGGTCCTTTCCTTGAATATTTTATCCAAGTGAGTGGATTTGTTTTAAACTGGATTAATTCGCGCATACGGTGTACTCAGGGGCTCTATTCGAGTCCAAAAGTCCGACACAAATGTCGAACATAATCCCAATTTAGTAACCGAGATCTTCGAGATCTCGGCTTATTTCTTCTCCGAGATTCCTCCCATGCTTTCTATCAACGTCTCAACCCCCCCTGCGGTCTCTCACGACGGCCCCATCGCCTCTTCCACATGTCCCTCATTTCCGGCATTTTGCTCAACTGATCAATTATTGGCCCGCATAGCCCGACGGATGAGCGGATAGCTCGTCATATTATCTGACGAGCCGGCCCGCAACTCAAGCTATAAGTATTGGGGCTCAATTCCTTCCTCTACAACGGGCCCGAATATATCTTGGATCCCCCACTTTCCTCTCACACCCTCTCTCCTTCTCTTGGACCACGGAGGAAGTACGGACCGTCACCCCGGAACTATGGCGATTCAATTCGCTCCCCGCCAAGTCGGCCTCGACTCCGACTTGAACTTGAACTTCGCCTCCGCCGCCGCCATCAGCCCGATTTTACCGAGTTCTCACGCCCACTCTTGCACATCAACCACCACCACGGCGTTTCACCACAGGCCGTATGCTCGCCCAATGCTTGCAATAGCATATGGGCTTACTCTTTCTCATTACCGACGGCTTTTCTGTGACTCTTTCGCCCCCAACCAACGGCCATCCTCTTCTCAGTATCAGCTCAAGTTTGGTCCTTTCGCACCTTGTATCGTATCTGGGACCGTGAAAACGCTCAAATGGGGTTTGAATCGACTTGACTTGATCTTCAAGGTGATTTTCTCGTTTGCCTTTGATGAATATGGTCATGCTGACCCACTTTTGCTCCAGATGTTGCGCATTTCGGAGCCGCAGCCGTCGACCTCATTCACAAATACACTGCCACACCGTAAAACGTCAACATCGTCGTACGCCGCGACACTCAAGCCGGCGATTCTCCGCATTCAAGCCCGGGCCATAGTGCCTTCGTGCCGAAGGGATGGATCTTTGTTTGGACATGGTCGTATTCGTTCACTGACTTGCCTCGCAGATTCTACCGACTTGTCCCTATCGATCTCAGGTTCGAGACTAATGAATACCTTCAATCTTGGTTTCACTTGACGCAGGTACGTCCAATTCATTGTGTATGAACTATTCACTGACTAGGTTTAGTGGATTGAAGTGTGCGCGGCATCGTTCACTGGGAACGAGGAAGTATTGCTGTACTTTTGAGCCCTCACATGTACTGATTTTATTAGATCGGCCTTCCCCTGGCTTGACAACTGCGTTCCTCGCCCACTGGGATTCAAGTTTAATTGAGTGAATGAAGACTGCAACCTCGACCTATTGACTCCCTTCTCATTCCTTGCGAGGGCGAAGCTATCATCGGCGTCGGATTCATTCAATTGAACTCAAGTTTTGATTTAAGTTAACTCAAGGTATGTTTCCTTTCTCTTCAATCCTTACTTCTACTGAACTACATATCTTAAGTCGAGCCTCACGATGAACCTTCATGGAACGCGGCTCCCGCTTTGATTGACTTCAACTCAGTGTGCATAACCTAGGTACGTTCACTTCACCGTTAATTCAGCAACGTTTTGACTGACGACTTGTTTAGTATAGATACAATGTACTGAACGTAGTTGGATCCCAATGAATAATTCAAGCTGAAGTTGACTGGCTCCGTTCGAGTATCGATAAGTCGTGTTACAGATCGATGTCAACATACCTCAAGGAGATGTACGTTCTTTCTATCCACCGAGATTTGTTTACATTGACTGATTTGAGCTATGACTGATTAGGTTCTATGGCTGCTCGCAATTCAAGTAAGTAATTCTCTTCACCTCTTTGCTTCTTGTCCATTACTGACCATTCAATCCTAGTTGACTGTTATTTCGATTCAGGTCATTTGTGTCCATACAAGATCGGTCCAGGTATGGCCACGTCGTTACATTTGTGTCGCTCGCTGACTGGCTTATCTTGTTAGGCCCAGAATAACTGAATATAAGATTGCCGGAACTATGGACGAATGACTCGCGGTATGTCGTCGTAATTTTTGTGCGTATGCTATTTGACTGATCTTGGAACTGTATATTGTAGGTTCAAGTTAAATCATAGCTTCTATCCAATCCAACACCAACCTGTATCAAGAATACAACCGACGCAAACACGGAGAAAGCTTGCGCCCGTAGTTTCGAGGAATTGACTCCACACTTCAAGTAAGTAACGATGATCTTCTACTAATACTCTTCAACCATTGACACGTTTAACTATCAGTTGATCGCACATTCAAGTTTGACTCGAGATACTTGCAATCCATTCATATCAAGCTATTGGAGGTATGTATATGCATCCGAATGCTTATGACCTTGGTTGACTAACGTTGGTCTTGAGGCTCTCATTCGGCGTCGATTCGTGCAACATATGATCAAGCCTACTCTTATCGAACAAATAAATCAAGACTCGAACGTTTCTACTCGCCCTTCAAGTTCTCTCTTCCTTAAACCTGTCCTATTGCACAGTACGTCCAACTCCATTCAAACTACAATAAGTTCACCAATGCCTGACTTGACATGCAGCCCGCAACACTCTTTCGTCGAATTTCGATTGAAGTTCGCGAGGCTTCCATCGAAGTTCGAGCGATATTTCAACTGATTTTTACGGGCTGTCGGGAATCTCGGGGGTGGAATTCAACGTTGACCACATAATATATCGACGTCCCACAAGCGGGACCAAATCCAAGGTACGTCCCCATCCCAACCTCTATCCAAACCGCATTCTAACGCACTTTTCTCTCAGAAAAAAACCCCCCGGAGGCCAACCCGGCGCCCGACTTGAAGCAATGTGCCGTGGCCATACCCTGGGCCGTGGTTGCGCTATCTACGTCCCGCGAGCCGCCGCAGAGCGGCGGCATTGTCTTTCTCATTCACCTTTGATGTCTTTCCTTTTCAGCTTTGACGCACTGCTGGACCACGAGCGCGGACATCGATTACCCGACGTATCGACGTCCCGCTCGCGGGGCCGAATCTCAAATATGCCTTCCTTTGATTTGTTTAAACCACGATTTGAGCCATCTTTTTTTCCCCAGAAAAACCCAAACCCGCCGGAGGCCAACGCGGGGCTCGACTTCACAAAGGTAAGGTAACCCATCCTAGTCCCCAATTTCCTCCCTCGGCGCTCAATTCATCCCCTCGCAGAACAATCTTCTCATCTTCTTCTGTGCAAGTCTCATTTCCCTTCAAATCCGAATCCGAATCCAAATCTACGCACTCCCGGTAAATTGAATCGAAAAACCAGTTTATTAGATTGCTAACGACGTTTACAGCTCCGTACCGCAATGGATTGACTTACGTGCTACGTACCACCACGGGTCCCACTCCCACTCCCTCCGCGTGTCCCACTCCCATCCCCTCCGCACGCCCCGTTCCCATCCCGCTCGGCGCGTCCCACGCGGGCATCGTTTCCGACTCGGACCTGCGTGCGGCAGCAGAACACCACACCAGTGCCCCGCGGCGTTTCGGCGCTGTCCTTGCGAATGACAAGCCCCGCCCGAATCGGCCGGTGACGGCTTGACCACACCATCGGCGCATTCGCGCGGAATTACGCGCTGCCCCACGGACCCCCGCTACACCTCCGTTTCGAGTTGCGCCGTGGAAGCGCCTTGCGGCTGCGGACTTGGGCTCGTTCGTGGTGTTGTGCCGTGGAAAGTCGCCGGGATGGCGGACTGAATTCGTGGCCTGCACTCCGCAGGACCGGAGCGAATCGGTGTGCGGGCGCTGCGTAGGCTTCGGCGTCTGCACGGGTTTGGGGCCTCGTCCATTTCGCCGAAGCCTGCCTCGCGGTAGCGCATCTGCGCGTCGCGGACGATTTGTGCGTGCGCGCGGCTTAGCGGGAGAGGGCGGATGGTGCTGGCCGCCGCGTCACGAAGCCCCGCACAGCGCCGAGTCCCGACGCAGCTTCTGAGACGGGTTTGTGAGCGCGGGCCGAGCAAGAAATCGCTGTGCACGTACCACAGCCCTTCCCGACGTCGTCCTGGCTCTCCCACCAGCTTGTCAGTTCCTGTCGCTGCTGTCTCTTGAGCACGCGGTTCTCGGCGCGTGACGGATTCGGGCTCGCTGGCAGTGCATTCGCGGATGCATGCTGGCAATCCACTCGCAGACGCGTCCTGCCAGTCAATGCGGCACTGCAGATGAATCAGCGAGCGAAGTGGAGAGGGCGGGAGACACGCACATGTGAACGCAAATCAGAGTCGGCGCGCAATTCCTGCCAAACGGCGTGTTTCAAAGTCGGGAGTGCGCCTGGCAGCGATCGAGCCATCGACCAGGCGCCCAGCAGACTCTGTCGCGGCGGGAAACGAGCGGGCGGACTTGGACGGCATGGTGGTCGGTGTGCGCCTGACGGAGGGTCTGCGCGACGCTGGGATCCCTCTCGAGGCGCGACACGCAGGGCGACTACTGTGTGCGTCGTGTATTGAATGAATATAGCGGCGGTGGTAGGGTAGTGTCGACGTGACAAGGTTGTTTACTGACTGAGTCTGAATTGCGAGTGAAGGCGAGGTGAAATTGAATGGGTAAGCATAAGTAATCGAATGAGAATAAGACGTGCTCGCACCAAGTGTTTCTTGAGACTGAGCGTAGTTGGCCGCGGCTGTGGGGGCCGCCATTGGAGGAGTCGCAGAGGGCAAGGCGTTGTGAGCGGGGGTGGTTGGCGAGCGGCGTCACGGCGGGTCAGGTGTGACAAGTCCGGGTCGACTCGGATGGGCCTGGCGTGCGTGGGGCCTCGACTTGGTGTAATGCCAAGGAGAGCGCTGTCCTCTCGATGGCAGAGCGGGGCATTTGGTGGAAGCAGAGGGCGAGGCGCGTGAGAGGGCGCGAGGGCGCAGAAGAAGGAAGGAAGGGAAGCGGAGGATAGCGTCACTTGGTGGGTAATGAGGTCAATATTCCTGGTTCACATGCGCGTGGCAGCGCGTCGGGTCGGAGAAAATGTTTCCTCGAAATATAGAGAGCTCGCGAGAGGGTTGCAAACCTCGAGAGCTGTGAGGGTGAGAGTTCACTTCCAAAAGAATCGTGCACGTGTAGCGAACTCTAACACGGACAAATAGGCCTTGAAAATGTTTAATAAAAGACATAAGTAGAGAAAAAACGGAAGACAGGAAAATCTGTTACATAAGAGAAACACCCGCTACTACCCACAAGAGTCAATCGATTCTTCCATGCAGTCAAAAAATACAAGGTGGAAGGAACAAACTTTCTGAAAGAAAGCGACAGCGGTTCGCCGTTGAGTTTGTCCCAGTGAGTCATGATGATGTCATCCATCTGTTGCGAACAATGATACGTCTCTTCCAAACCGTCATGTTTGCCCACACAGTTGACTCTACAAAAGTGAACCACGCCTGCTTCTCTCAATACCCATCTTAGACCACTTATATACCGCGGTGCTGAGGAATTAACTGAGGCTGTTACTGTGCTAATCGTGTGGCATTCGTCTGTATTGCATGGGCGCACTGGCACACGCAGTCGCTGGTATTCTCACATTTCTCGCCGGGGCAAGTAGCATTTCCGCTGGGAAACGCCAGATCGGGACAAAGCGCTCAGACATGTATAGGCCTGGAAGGCAGCACGCTCTTGGATAACTGTAGAAGCCTCGGTTGAATTTGATGATTTTGATATCCGAATTCAATTCCCTACCAGTGGGATTCATTGAACGTCGGTTACAAAAGCCGTCGAGGATTGAAGTTCATTCGTCCTTATAGGTCTGAATCCTATTTGATAGCTATGTTCACCAAAATTGCCGTCATGAATTAGTTGCAGATTCCGGGCCGACTGGGAGCAACGCATTCAGCTCTCGCCTCCTTGACCGGCGTCAAATAGAACTGAACATGTTCCATTGGGATCTATACAGGCCTGTGTGTACTGGAAATAAGACAGGTTTAATATTGTACATACCATTAATATTTTTCCCGGAGTTGAACCAAAACCTTTGGCTTGAGTAATCACCTCTATGTGATTGGCGGAGACTACCGCATCGACCTAACCTCCGTCTTCTTCCTGCACTTGATGCCCATGCCTCACATGAGGACCGACTTGATCTCGCCCCAGCTCATTGTCCTTGATCCATGTTCAGAAACAGTCTGCCACGGACCGCTTGGCAGTCTATACGGTCCTTCCAATCCTCAGCCCCGGCAAAGAAGATTGTCGGAACGAGGCCAGTCAAAGCAGAAGAGGTCAAGGTAAAGGAATGAGTCCATTCGTACGGCGCCGTCGCTGTAACTCTTCCCATCTCTAGTCCTGGGCTTCCGGAAAGTATCCTTTGATTGAGCATGAATACGATGCCATTGTGGTGTAAGCTTCTCATCTCGACGCCGCATATCTTTCGTCGATGCTGACGCCGGAAAAGTGGCGCTGGCGGTGCTGGACTCAGAGCTGCATTTGGATTGGCCGAGGCGGGGTTCAACACGGCCTGTATCACGAAGCTCTTTCCAACCCGAAGTCACACCGTCGCGGCTCAGGTACCATTTAGGCTACAATGGATCACAAACTGATTCAACATTTGCTAGGGTGGTATCAACGCTGCTCTTGGGGTGAGTTTTCATACACACATGAATACTCATACATTTCCTTGTAGAACATGACGGAGGACGACTGGCGATGGCACATGTACGATACAGTATGTTTCAATTTGTGTCGCTATTTTGCATCCGTTAATTTTTGACAGGTCAAAGGTTCTGACTGGCTCGGAGACCAGGATGCCATTCATTATATGTGCCGCGAAGCACCACGTACCGTCATTGAGGTTTGAAATCTCTGATTACTTCTCAATGTAACATTCATCCCCAGTTTTACACAGCTCGAGCAATTTGGAGTGCCTTTTTCGCGAACGAAGGAAGGCAAGATATACCAGAGAGCCATAGGAGGGCATTCGTTGAAGTACGGAACGGGTGGCCAGGCCTATCGGTGCGCCGCAGCCGCCGATCGAACAGGCCACGCCATGTTGCACACGCTCTATGGCCAATCTCTCCGCCACAACACCAACTTCTTCATTGAATATTTTGCCCTTGATCTGATCATGCAAGATGGCGAATGTATCGGCGTCATTGCGCTCAGCATGGAGGACGGTACGCTTCACCGCTTCCGCGCACACAGGACTGTGCTGGCAACTGGTGGGTACGGGCGGGCGTACTTCAGTTGCACGAGTGCGCACACCTGCTCTGGAGATGGAAATGCCATGGTTGCCCGGGCAGGGCTTCCGCTTCAAGATCTGGATGCTGACGCCGGAAAAGTGGGACTGGATAAACACGTAGTTCAGCGACTAGCTCCGCTGTACAGTAGTCGCTTCGAATATAATTTGGTCTGAACAAATCTTGGAGTGAGAAATTACTGAGCGCACCGATGACCAGGCACTCCTCCGAATCCCGTCGTGGTCTGGGGAGCATGTCTGAGTACATGCCCCGAGTTTGAGGTGAGATGAGAACGGTGGCAGTGGTGGTGGCGACGACACGCTCGTTCTCGACGATGAGCAGCTTGTTCGGCCTGGTTTTTGGGAGGAGCAGGAACAGGGTAAGCTGAGTCGGCATGCCAAATGGTAGAGTGAGGGATGTGCTGTAGCTTTCTCACGCAATTTTCCCGCTAACCCGTTCAGCGCTAAGACGTTCCGCGCCAAGACGCTCCGCGCCGCCCTAGCCCGTTACTTATAGATTTTTCACGCCAAGAAGAATTCAACAAACATTTCTCTCCCACGAGCGCGACGCGTCTGGTCACGCCCGCGGGGGAGATTTTTTTTATTTTCACACGTGAAAGTGCTGGTTTCCCGGCGCTATTTCTAAGGTTACAAACGTAACAATATTGACTACTGACTACTGGTCGAAAGGTAAGCAGTAAGAAATTTTGTACGAAGTCGTAAATGGAATTCGACGTCGTTCGAACCAAGATTGAACTCGACACTCCTAAAAGGAAGTTGCAGAACCGATGTTTTGAGGCGCTGCAGGTAAATGGTGAACTTTGATTCAATGTCCTTGAACCAAGACTCACCGGAACTTGGAAGTTGAAGGTGAACACGTTGCGGGCGCCCACGGCGGAGAATTTTTGACAACAATGCTTGAAAATGTGTTAGAATCCCATCGGAAAATGAAACGTACGTGATGGACGCGTCTTGGCGTGCAATTGCGCCTGCGGCGAAAAAATGGAAGTTTTTGAGCCTGAAAACGCGTTAGAATCAGTAAAAAACACGTCGTATTGGGCACACACCGAAGATGATCCATACAGTTAAAATTGTGTCTGCAGCGGGGAAAAAATTGGATTTTTGACCGAGAAGACACGTCAGAATGGATAGAAAACACGGGAATATCTGCACCACGCACCGAGGAAAGTTTCAAGTTTTACATGTCGAGCCCTCCAAACCACGCGCCGCAGACAGAGAAAAAGATCGCCAAAAAAACCAATGTTGAACAGTCTTGAAATTGTGATCGTGCAGCGCCGGTGACATTCTTGAGTGTGAGGGATGGCTGTGAAATGGTGTTAAACGTCGGCGGGAATAGTAGCAGGGGGGTTGCACACAACGAAGTTCGCGGGACGCCGAAAAATCAAATTTTGATGGCAGGGCTCTGGCTGTGTATGAGACGTTTTGGGTTGCTCACGGGAAGTCGATGTGTGGTGTTTTCGTTGCAAGTGCTGCTGCGCGTCGCCAATGACGGTACCACAGCCACGCTGAATTGCACTCGGTAATGGGGTGTGCCTGCCGGCGGCCCTGAGAAAAAGGCTGGGTAGGCATAAAATGCACATAAAAAATGAGGACGTACCAAGAGAACACTGGGCCACTTGCGGGAACACGATATATCATGTAATCGATGTTGGCGCTGCTGTGCAGTGCCTCCATGGTGCGAGAGCTGACAGCAGCGGGCAGGTATTGCACTTGAAAAGTGGGGTGCCTGCCGGCAGCTTTTTTCCACGAAAAAAAGGGCTGGTTTGAGCATGAAAAATGGGATCAAGTTGACAATGAGAATGAAGTCCCACCTGAATTTTCATGCCACTCGCGGGAACACGATATATGGTGTAATCAGTCTTCGGGGTGGTTTGCAGGAATGCGGTACATCGTGTTTGTGCATTTTGTAGAGAAGAATTGGGGGGAGGGGGTATTGGGATGGTGGTGGTGCGGAAAGGAGAGAGCTGGTTTCCAGGGACACGAGCGGCCAGGAGCGGCCGTGCACGACTGATTGCGGCCCAAACTCAAATTTGAACATCAAATCATTACGGGAGATCTTGAAACTGCACGTAAGCCTTACACACCGCAAGTTGCAATTTCTCTCAATGCACATCTTGCTGACCTGCAAACTGGCTTCAAAATCTTTGCATGCCTGTCCAGAGAAATTCACAAGACAGACAAGAAATAATCAGCAAGGCCAAAACACGGAATGTAAAAACAGCTCACCGCACCGGCTAACATGACACATCAGGTCCAGAACCTTGGAGGATATGATTCGCGACATGCTGTGTATGCGGATGTCTTGCAGCATGAGATTTTGAGGCAGAAATATTTCAGTCCCCAGAGAAACAAACTAAACATGGTTCAGCACAGTGCAATAGTCATAAACTATTCACAGAGTGAGCAAGGGACCTGTGAAGAGACCTGAGTATACAGGCACAAGCTGCGGCGTCGCTATGTTAACCTGAGCGCGTGAATGAATATACCCGGAGTCCCTTGATGTGATATGTGAAAGAGCAAAGAAATACACATGCTGTGAGATCTGCAGTCCGCTTACTACCACAGTCCGGGAATGTTCCATGAAAGCACTCGGTCGAACTCTGAGCAGAGTGCATGCCTCTGCGCATGCAAGGGATTGAATTTGCGTGAGTTGTGCACCACTGCAAACCTCCGGAACGAGGTTGATCCAGTGAAATTCCGGAGATATCATTTGTTCGCCGGCAGTTGAACCGGGTCGAGGGCGCATTTGTTGCCTTGTTGAGATGGTGCACCCGGAAAAAAGGCCTAACTGCGTAAGATTTGCGATCAGAGAGGTAGGTGTTATCTAGCCGAGATAGCCTCCAGAGGAACTGACAAGGGCTAAGTAGGGCTAAGTCCATAGTACCACCCGAGAGAGAGCTCTTTTGGAAGAGTACAGCTTCTTTTCAACATATAATTCCCGCCAAAAAGAGTTTGCATTAAAAAATCAACTAGGTTGAATTTTTCGAATTGTGGGTCAAAAGTTGAAAAAGCGGTGGGAGAAAGTTGCGCGGAACGACTGGAATTAAACAGAATTAAACCAGATGTGCTCCGGCTGTATGCCGCCAGCCACTCGGCAGTAGCCGACACAGCACCAGATTTGCGTTGGTGGTGAGAGAAAGAGAGGATGACGTCATCAAATCCTGCTCGAACTAACAAATGCAAAGCTCAATCATCCAGGCGCCCTTATTGGGAAGGTGCATAAACTTGCTCTTGATCGCCATCTCGCGGATTCTCTCCTTGCTCTCCCTCTGGCCGCTTTGCTCTGGAAACTTTTTTGCCTCAAGACAAGACCTGGCCTGACATAATTGGCGCTTATCTGGCCGCCAGGGATGGCGGAACACCGGCAAATGTGTTTGCACGCATTTTCGAAAGAAACGGGTCCAGAAGCACTTTGCCGACTCCGCATCACTCCGTATGATGCGGATCTGTTTCAATGGAAACGAACAGCCCCTGCCCGGTTTTCTAGACCGATCGGGGCAGAAATGCGGTTACGAACGCCTCGGTACGTCTGTACCTTGTCTCGGCTATATCCCTATCCCTCACAGCCCTCCACACAGATCCACCTCTCCGTATCTATATATTTATTTTGGCTCTGCGCTCGCAATTTTTTTTGGAGCGGCAGCGTAGCTATATACGCTCGGATTAACACATTTGCGAAAACGCGTGTGTCGCACATAGGACGGGCACCGGCGGACTTCGGGTGAAGAAAATGGCGCATGACTGATGGAAACGACATTTATGATGTTCCGTGCGGTGTGTGGCTTCCGCTCGCGCGTTTTCACGCCCTTACGAATATTTTCCGATTACACCCTCAGCCGAGACACTTCACAGTATATCCTCTGTCGGTCCTTTCCTTGAATATTTTATCCAAGTGAGTGGATTTGTTTTAAACTGGATTAATTCGCGCATACGGTGTACTCAGGGGCTCTATTCGAGTCCAAAAGTCCGACACAAATGTCGAACATAAATCCCAATTTAGTAACCGAGATCTTCGAGATCTCGGCTTATTTCTTCTCCGAGATTCCTCCCATGCTTTCTATCAACGTCTCAACCCCCCCTGCGGTCTCTCACGACGGCCCCATCGCCTCTTCCACATGTCCCTCATTTCCGGCATTTTGCTCAACTGATCAATTATTGGCCCGCATAGCCCGACGGATGAGCGGATAGCTCGTCATATTATCTGACGAGCCGGCCCGCAACTCAAGCTATAAGTATTGGGGCTCAATTCCTTCCTCTACAACGGGCCCGAATATATCTTGGATCCCCCCACTTTCCCTCTCACACCCTCTCTCCTTCTCTTGGACCACGGAGGAAGTACGGACCGTCACCCCGGAACTATGGCGATTCAATTCGCTCCCCGCCAAGTCGGCCTCGACTCCGACTTGAACTTGAACTTCGCCTCCGCCGCCGCCATCAGCCCGATTTTACCGAGTTCTCACGCCCACTCTTGCACATCAACCACCACCACGGCGTTTCACCACAGGCCGTATGCTCGCCCAATGCTTGCAATAGCATATGGGCTTACTCTTTCTCATTACCGACGGCTTTTCTGTGACTCTTTCGCCCCCAACCAACGGCCATCCTCTTCTCAGTATCAGCTCAAGTTTGGTCCTTTCGCACCTTGTATCGTATCTGGGACCGTGAAACGCTCAAATGGGGTTTGAATCGACTTGACTTGATCTTCAAGGTGATTTTCTCGTTTGCCTTTGATGAATATGGTCATGCTGACCCACTTTTGCTCCAGATGTTGCGCATTTCGGAGCCGCAGCCGTCGACCTCATTCACAAATACACTGCCACACCGTAAAACGTCAACATCGTCGTACGCCGCGACACTCAAGCCGGCGATTTCCGCATTCAAGCCCGGGCCATAGTGCCTTCGTGCCGAAGGGATGGATCTTTGTTTGGACATGGTCGTATTCGTTCACTGACTTGCCTCGCAGATTCTACCGACTTGTCCCTATCGATCTCAGGTTCGAGACTAATGAATACCTTCAATCTTGGGTTTCACTTGACGCAGGTACGTCCAATTCATTGTGTATGAACTATTCACTGACTAGGTTTAGTGGATTGAAGTGTGCGCGGCATCGTTCACTGGGAACGAGGAAGTATTGCTGTACTTTTTGAGCCCTCACATGTACTGATTTTATTAGATCGGCCTTCCCCTGGCTTGACAACTGCGTTCCTCGCCCACTGGGATTCAAGTTTAATTGAGTGAATGAAGACTGCAACCTCGACCTATTGACTCCCTTCTCATTCCTTGCGAGGGCGAAGCTATCATCGGCGTCGGATTCATTCAATTGAACTCAAGTTTGATTTAAGTTAACTCAAGGTATGTTTCCTTTCTCTTCAATCCTTACTTCTACTGAACTACATATCTTAAGTCGAGCCTCACGATGAACCTTCATGGAACGCGGCTCCCGCTTTGATTGACTTCAAACTCAGTGTGCATAACCTAGGTACGTTCACTTCACCGTTAATTCAGCAACGTTTTGACTGACGACTTGTTTAGTATAGATACAATGTACTGAACGTAGTTGGATCCCAATGAATAATTCAAGCTGAAGTTGACTGGCTCCGTTCGAGTATCGATAAGTCGTGTTACAGATCGATGTCAACATACCTCAAGGAGATGTACGTTCTTTCTATCCACCGAGATTTGTTTACATTGACTGATTTGAGCTATGACTGATTAGGTTCTATGGCTGCTCGCAATTCAAGTAAGTAATTCTCTTCACCTCTTTGCTTCTTGTCCATTACTGACCATTCAATCCTAGTTGACTGTTATTTCGATTCAGGTCATTTGTGTCCATACAAGATCGGTCCAGGTATGGCCACGTCGTTACATTTGTGTCGCTCGCTGACTGGCTTATCTTGTTAGGCCCAGAATAACTGAATATAAGATTGCCGGAACTATGGACGAATGACTCGCGGTATGTCGTCGTAATTTTTGTGCGTATGCTATTTGACTGATCTTGGAACTGTATATTGTAGGTTCAAGTTAAATCATAGCTTCTATCCAATCCAACACCAACCTGTATCAAGAATACAACCGACGCAAACACGGAGAAAGCTTGCGCCGTAGTTTCGAGGAATTGACTCCACACTTCAAGTAAGTAACGATGATCTTCTACTAATACTCTTCAACCATTGACACGTTTAACTATCAGTTGATCGCACATTCAAGTTTGACTCGAGATACTTGCAATCCATTCATATCAAGCTATTGGAGGTATGTATATGCATCCGAATGCTTATGACCTTGGTTGACTAACGTTGGTCTTGAGGCTCTCATTCGGCGTCGATTCGTGCAACATATGATCAAGCCTACTCTTATCGAACAAATAAATCAAGACTCGAACGTTTCTACTCGCCCTTCAAGTTCTCTCTTCCTTAAACCTGTCCTATTGCACAGTACGTCCAACTCCATTCAAACTACAATAAGTTCACCAATGCCTGACTTGACATGCAGCCCGCAACACTCTTTCGTCGAATTTCGATTGAAGTTCGCGAGGCTTCCATCGAAGTTCGAGCGATATTTCAACTGATTTTTACGGGCTGTCGGGAATCTCGGGGGTGGAATTCAACGTTGACCACATAATATATCGACGTCCCACAAGCGGGACCAAATCCAAGGTACGTCCCCATCCCAACCTCTATCCAAACCGCATTCTAACGCACTTTTCTCTCAGAAAAAAACCCCCCGGAGGCCAACCCGGCGCCCGACTTGAAGCAATGTGCCGTGGCCATACCCTGGGCCGTGGTTGCGCTATCTACGTCCCGCGAGCCGCCGCAGAGCGGCGGCATTGTCTTTCTCATTCACCTTTGATGTCTTTCCTTTTCAGCTTTGACGCACTGCTGGACCACGAGCGCGGACATCGATTACCCGACGTATCGACGTCCCGCTCGCGGGGCCGAATCTCAAATATGCCTTCCTCTTGATTTGTTTAAACCACGATTTGAGCCATCTTTTTTTCCCCAGAAAAACCCAAACCCGCCGGAGGCCAACGCGGGGCTCGACTTCACAAAGGTAAGGTAACCCATCCTAGTCCCCAATTTCCTCCCTCGGCGCTCAATTCATCCCCTCGCAGAACAATCTTCTCATCTTCTTCTGTGCAAGTCTCATTTCCCTTCAAATCCGAATCCGAATCCAAATCTACGCACTCCCGGTAAATTGAATCGAAAAACCAGTTTATTAGATTGCTAACGACGTTTACAGCTCCGTACCGCAATGGATTGACTTACGTGCTACGTACCACCACGGGTCCCACTCCCACTCCCTCCGCGTGTCCCACTCCCATCCCCTCCGCACGCCCCGTTCCCATCCCGCTCGGCGCGTCCCACGCGGGCATCGTTTCCGACTCGGACCTGCGTGCGGCAGAACACCACACCAGTGCCCCGCGGCGTTTCGGCGCTGTCCTTGCGAATGACAAGCCCCGCCCGAATCGGCCGGTGACGGCTTGACCACACCATCGGCGCATTCGCGCGGAATTACGCGCTGCCCCACGGACCCCCGCTACACCTCCGTTTCGAGTTGCGCCGTGGAAGCGCCTTGCGGCTGCGGACTTGGGCTCGTTCGTGGTGTTGTGCCGTGGAAAGTCGCCGGGATGGCGGACTGAATTCGTGGCCTGCACTCCGCAGGACCGGAGCGAATCGGTGTGCGGGCGCTGCGTAGGCTTCGGCGTCTGCACGGGTTTGGGGCCTCGTCCATTTCGCCGAAGCCTGCCTCGCGGTAGCGCATCTGCGCGTCGCGGACGATTTGTGCGTGCGCGCGGCTTAGCGGGAGAGGGCGGATGGTGCTGGCCGCCGCGTCACGAAGCCCCGCACAGCGCCGAAGTCCCGACGCAGCTTCTGAGACGGGTTGTGAGCAGCGGGCCGAGCAAGAAATCGCTGTGCACGTACCACAGCCCTTCCCGACGTCGTCCTGGCTCTCCCACCAGCTTGTCAGTTCCTGTCGCTGCTGTCTCTTGAGCACGCGGTTCTCGGCGTGACGGATTCGGGCTCGCTGGCAGTGCATTCGCGGATGCATGCTGGCAATCCACTCGCAGACGCGTCCTGCCAGTCAATGCGGCACTGCAGATGAATCAGCGAGCGAAGTGGAGAGGGCGGGAGACACGCACATGTGAACGCAAATCAGAGTCGGCGCGCAATTCCTGCCAAACGGCGTGTTTCAAAGTCGGGAGTGCGCCTGGCAGCGATCGAGCCATCGACCAGGCGCCCAGCAGACTCTGTCGCGGCGGGAAACGAGCGGGCGGACTTGGACGGCATGGTGGTCGGTGTGCGCCTGACGGAGGGTCTGCGCGACGCTGGGATCCTCTCGAGGCGCGACACGCAGGGCGACTACTGTGTGCGTCGTGTATTGAATGAATATAGCGGCGGTGGTAGGGTAGTGTCGACGTGACAAGGTTTGTTTACTGACTGAGTCTGAATTGCGAGTGAAGGCGAGGTGAAATTGAATGGGTAAGCATAAGTATCGAATGAGAATAAGACGTGCTCGCACCAAGTGTTTCTTGAGACTGAGCGTAGTTGGCGCGGCTGTGGGGGCCGCCATTGGAGGAGTCGCAGAGGGCAAGGCGTTGTGAGCGGGGGTGGTTGGCGAGCGGCGTCACGGCGGTCAGCGTGTGGACAAGTCCGGGTCGACTCGGATGGGCCTGGCGGTGCGTGGGCGCGACTTGGTGTAATGCCAAGGAGAGCGCTGTCCTCTCGATGCAGAGCGGGCCATTTGGTGGAAGCAGCGGGCGAGGCGCGTGAGAGGGGCGCGAGGGGCGCAGAAGAAGGAAGGAAGGAAGCGGAGGATAGCGTCACTTGGTGGGTAATGAGGTCATATTCCTGGTTCACATGCGCGTGGCAGCGCGTCGGGTCGGAGAAAATGTTTCCTCGAAATATAGAGAGCTCGCGAGAGGGTTGCAAAACCTCGAGAGCTGTTGAGGGTGAGAGTTCACTTCCAAAAGAATCGTGCACGTGTAGCGAACTCTAACACGGACAAATAGGCCTTGAAAATGTTTTAATAAAAGACATAAGTAGAGAAAAAACGGAAGACAGGAAAATCTGTTACATAAGAGAAACACCCGCTACTACCCACAAGAGTCAATCGATTCTTCCATGCAGTCAAAAAATACAAGGTGGAAGGAACAAACTTTCTGAAAGAAAGCGACAGCGGTTCGCCGGTTGAGTTTGTCCCAGTGAGTCATGATGATGTCATCCATCTGTTGCGAACAATGATACGTCTTCTTCCAAACCGTCATGTTGCCCACACAGTTGACTCTACAAAAGTGAACCACGCCTGCTTCTCTCAATACCCATCTTAGACCACTTATATACCGGCGGGGCTGAGGGAATAACTGAGGCTGTTACTGTGCTTAATCGTGTGGCATTCGTCTGTATTGCATGGGCGCACTGGCACACGCAGTCGCTGGTATTCTCACATTTCTCGCCGGGGCAAGTAGCATTTCCGCTGGGAAACGCCAGATCGGGACAAAGCGCTCAGACATGTATAGGCCTGGAAGGCAGCACGCTCTTGGATAACTGTAGAAGCCTCGGTTGAATTTGATGATTTTGATATCCGAATTCAATTCCCTACCAGTGGGATTCATTGAACGTCGGTTACAAAAGCCGTCGAGGATTGAAGTTCATTCGTCCTTATAGGTCTGAATCCTATTTGATAGCTATGTTCACCAAAATTGCCGTCATGAATTAGTTGCAGATTCCGGGCCGACTGGGAGCAACGCATTCAGCTCTCGCCTCCTTGACCGGCGTCAAATAGAACTGAACATGTTCCATTGGGATCTATACAGGCCTGTGTGTACTGGAAATAAGACAGGTTTAATATTGTACATACCATTAATATTTTTCCCGGAGTTGAACCAAAACCTTTGGCTTGAGTAATCACCTCTATGTGATTGGCGGAGACTACCGCATCGACCTAACCTCCGTCTTCTTCCTGCACTTGATGCCCATGCCTCACATGAGGACCGACTTGATCTCGCCCCAGCTCATTGTCCTTGATCCATGTTCAGAAACAGTCTGCCACGGACCGCTTGGCAGTCTATACGGTCCTTCCAATCCTCAGCCCCGGCAAAGAAGATTGTCGGAACGAGGCCAGTCAAAGCAGAAGAGGTCAAGGTAAAGGAATGAGTCCATTCGTACGGCGCCGTCGCTGTAACTCTTCCCATCTCTAGTCCTGGGCTTCCGGAAAGTATCCTTTGATTGAGCATGAATACGATGCCATTGTGGTGTAAGCTTCTCATCTCGACGCCGCATATCTTTCGTCGATGCTGACGCCGGAAAAGTGGCGCTGGCGGTGCTGGACTCAGAGCTGCATTTGGATTGGCCGAGGCGGGGTTCAACACGGCCTGTATCACGAAGCTCTTTCCAACCCGAAGTCACACCGTCGCGGCTCAGGTACCATTTAGGCTACAATGGATCACAAACTGATTCAACATTTGCTAGGGTGGTATCAACGCTGCTCTTGGGGTGAGTTTTCATACACACATGAATACTCATACATTTCCTTGTAGAACATGACGGAGGACGACTGGCGATGGCACATGTACGATACAGTATGTTTCAATTTGTGTCGCTATTTTGCATCCGTTAATTTTTGACAGGTCAAAGGTTCTGACTGGCTCGGAGACCAGGATGCCATTCATTATATGTGCCGCGAAGCACCACGTACCGTCATTGAGGTTTGAAATCTCTGATTACTTCTCAATGTAACATTCATCCCCAGTTTTACACAGCTCGAGCAATTTGGAGTGCCTTTTTCGCGAACGAAGGAAGGCAAGATATACCAGAGAGCCATAGGAGGGCATTCGTTGAAGTACGGAACGGGTGGCCAGGCCTATCGGTGCGCCGCAGCCGCCGATCGAACAGGCCACGCCATGTTGCACACGCTCTATGGCCAATCTCTCCGCCACAACACCAACTTCTTCATTGAATATTTTGCCCTTGATCTGATCATGCAAGATGGCGAATGTGTCGGCGTCATTGCGCTCAGCATGGAGGACGGTACGCTTCACCGCTTCCGCGCACACAGGACTGTGCTGGCAACTGGTGGGTACGGGCGGGCGTACTTCAGTTGCACGAGTGCGCACACCTGCTCTGGAGATGGAAATGCCATGGTTGCCCGGGCAGGGCTTCCGCTTCAAGATCTGGAATTCGTGCAATTCCATCCGACTGGTATCTATGGTTCGGGGTGCCTCATAAGCGAAGGTCGGCTTCGAAGCTAATCTTCACAAATATAATTTAATCGACACTCTATCAAGGTTGTCGCGGAGAGGGAGGATATCTCTTGAACTCCGAGGGCGAACGATTCATGGAGCGTTACGCGCCGACTGCGAAAGATCTTGCCTCTCGTGATGTAGTTTCACGCAGCATGACCATCGAAATTCGAGAAGGTCGTGGTGTTGGCCCTAACAGAGATCACATCTCTTTGCAGCTCAGCCATTTGCCTGCAGAGGTTCTTCACGAACGTTTACCTGGCATCTCAGAGACGGCCTCTATTTTCTCTGGTGTTGATGTCATGAAGGAGCCCATCCCTGTGCTGCCCACCGTCCATTATAATAGTATGTTCGGATTTTGTGGTGAATCACAACATGATCTGACCTTTTTTTAGTGGGCGGTATTCCCACCAAGTATACGGGCGAGGTCCTCACGGTTGACGAAAAAGGCAATGACAAGATCGTCCCCGGCCTGTACGCCGCCGGGGAGGCTGCATGTGTTTCTGTACACGGCGCGAATCGTCTCGGTGCCAACTCTCTTCTGGAAATTGTTGTCTTTGGCCGTGCATGTGCCCACCACATTCGAGACACTCTTACCCCCGGAAAGCCCCACAAGGCTATCCCTGAGGAGACTGGGATTGAGAGCATTGAGGTCATGGACAAGATCAGGTAAGACTTTACTCCAGCTATTTAGTACGTTGCTACACTTTCGTAGGAAATCGGATGGGACGGAATCTACTGCTAAAATTCGGCTTGATATGCAAAAGGCCATGCAATCCGATGCCGCGGTCTTCCGGCAAGTTGCCCGTCAAATATATTTTCGGTCATAGCTCATAGAAAGGAATAGGACTCAGCAAAGTCTGGATGAAGGCGTCGAGAAACTTCGAGCCATCTACAAGAGCTACGACAACATTGGTATCAAGGATAGGAGCATGATCTGGAACACGCATGTATATTCTCGCGTTTACACGACTTCTCTTGACACTCGAGCTCAGAGATCTCATTGAAACTCTTGAACTCCGCAATCTTTTACAATGCGCGGTTCAAACTGTCACTGCCGCCGCTGCTCGCAAAGAGTCCCGCGGCGCCCATGCTCGCGAAGACTACCCCGAGGTCTCTCGCGCTGGTCTGCCGATCGATTTTCTAACGGCTTACTCGTTTTCAGCGTGACGACGAGAAATGGATGAAACACACGTTGACTTTCCAGCGCGATTCTTCAACACCTGATGTCGAATTGCAATACCGTGGTGTGATTGGTACTACTCTCGACGAAAACGAGTGTAAGGCTGTTCCTCCGGTGAAGCGCGTGTACTAGAAGCTTAAATAACTCTTGTGACCGGGAATCTGATTCGGTGCTTGCATCCAGATTTCTTAGGGAGTCAGGAAACAAAATCAGAGGTAAACAGCCGCACCAATCATTTTCAACCAAAGATGGAACACAGCCACAAAAAATCAACCACGGTCTGACTTGCAGTCTGTCGGAGTGATTTCTTCTTTTCCTATCTTTGTTCCGTTAAAAATGAACTGTATTTGACTTGGAAGATAAGCAGAGTAAGATACAGAATAGAATGTAGATACAACGGTACAGAACCCCACTATGAAAAAATTACAACTGAACCAATTCCTCAACTGTCACTCCCGGATCCGAAACGCTAGCTTTGCGGTAGCCTCTGCAAGCAGCGCTTCGCGCCTTTCACCAGGACACGTCCACTCCCCCTTCTTTTCATTGTAATTTCCCAAATGGCGTCTCAAGATATCCTGGCGGTCCTTGCCAGATCCAAACTTGAGATTACAGGCGTTACACACGAGCTTCTCGCTATCCTCGACATGCTTCGCAGCTTTGTGCCGATTGAGTGCACCCGAGTCGGGGTAAGATTTGGTGCAGCCCGGCACGTCGCAGAAGTGGATTTTCTTCGGCGCGGGTGTTCCGCGTGCTTTTTTGCGGCGCTTTGGCACCTGAGCGTTGGCGCGAAGACGCTTGGGGTTGGGAGCCGAGGCATTGGAGGAGCTGGATCCAGTGGAGGTTACGCGCTTACACTTGCCACCTTTGACAGGCGCATACACTGCGTTCCCAGGCCGCCGAGACTGAGGGTGGCGCCCTGTGTCGGGCTGTGGTCGCGCTGACAAAGACACACCGCCACACAGGTTTTTGATGTGTGGCGGTTGTGTGGCGGTGTGTCTTTGTCAGCGCGACCACAGCCCGACACAGGGCGAGCTGGCCCACGCCTCCCCCACTATGACATTCCCGAAAAGGAAAGCGGTGGTCCGGCGCCGTCGTATACCGCCGCATAGGTTACCCTTTATCGGTAGACTGCTCTAGTGGTTGTCTGTTCATTCTGAATGTCACGTGTCTCTCCGCTGAGGTGCAGCGTTCGAGCCTCGCAGACTCCTTTTTTGACATGTGCGCGAAAACAATTGAAGATTTTCAACAAACTCGTTGTGTTCGCCAAATCCTGAACTGTCTTTCCTTCCCGTCGATTCCTCGTGTTATTTGCGGAATGCGCAGGACCTTCCCCCTTCGAAAGTAGAACTCTGCGGTGGTTAAAATAAAATAAAAGTAAGTCAATAATGGGCAATGTCATACAGGTGTACAACGTCTCGGCCGTTGCCCGGGAAACCTACAAAGAGAATATTTCATAAACTAGAGATGTTACACAAGGTTTAAAAGCGTCTCAAACGCGTCACTGTGGCCCCCAGAACAGCTCTAATGGTTACTTTACCCAATTTACCTTATAAAAAATCACGATGATGCATGACAGTTGAACAGCTGTCTCTGACTTACCCATAGACATCCTTCTGCACGAAAACTGAGTTTAAGACCGATGTTCAGCGTTGGTTCAGCGATAAATATGCAATATCTGTTCTTATGACTTCGCATCACTGATTTGTAAGCACTTTCCTTTTTGGGAATGTCATAGTGGGGGAGGCGTAGGGCTTTTCACAGGGCGCCACCCTCAGTCTCGGCGGCCTGGGAACGCAGTGATAGTCGTCGTCAGAGTCCGAGCCACAACCTGCTGCGTCGAACTCAAAAGCAGCGTCGGCCTCGTGGTCGATGATGATTTTCTTTGGGGATGCCTTTGCTGGGAGGCGGGAGGGACCCGCCTTAGATGGGGATGCCTGAGTGGCCTTCTTAGCGCCTTTGGACCGCTTTGGGAGGCGCTTGGCAGGCAGCATCGGCGAGAGTGGCTCAACAAGGGAGGATGTGCTGACGAGAGTCTCTGCCGGGGAGGGAGGGTCCGGGCACTCTTCGTCATCGGCGACTAGGGTGTCGTCGTCGGGGATACTTGCTGGGGTGTTCGGTGCGGAAGACGCGTCGGGTGAAGCAGCAGTGTCTGTGTCACGGATGTCGGACGCGTTTGCTGCGTCCACCCCTCGCTCCGCCCCCCAGTTCTCCACATCCTGGACGCGTCCTGCCACAGGCGAGGGTGCGTCGAGGCTTTGACGCGGTTCGAAAGAGGCACGTGCTTTGGCCGTGGTGTTCTCAGCAAGGACAGAGGTGGTGAGCTGTCCAGTCGCTGCGGAGGGGAACGTCGAGGCGGGTGGCGTATTGACTGTGATAGGGAGGAGCGGCGATAAACCCAAGTTTCCTTCGAGGAGAAAGTCAGAAGAGGTGCTATAATCGCCATCGTCGACCTGTGGAGGACAGAGAAAAGAAATCAGGATGGATGTGGACAGGAACAGGTGAAGAAGCATACGACGAAGATATTCTGCCTCGTATTCAAGGCGTCGAGCTCACACGAATCCGTCGCGTCGACCAGACTCGGAAGATCTGTGTTCGATTGGGACGTGAAGAAAGCTTCAGTAAACGAATCGCAGATGCTGCTGTCTTGGGGGAACCACCAAGCATCGGTGGACATGGAAGGGTTTTGTAGGGAGGACATGGTGGTTTGGGAGAAAGCAGGCGCTTGACGGTCCAGGACTCGAACTTTGGTTTAAGTATGTTTATGTACCGTGCACTGATGCAATGATGCCGATGGAAACCGCGGGGGGGACGACAAAGGAGAAGCCATCAAACACGGGAGCATTGTCTTTGCCTCCAGACTGGAGAAACCAAAGCGCCGGCGCCTAAATTTTTAAAGCGGAACTTTGGTGAAAACCGGTGGATTGGAGCAAAGACTGAAGCCCCGGGTCCGTACTCCAGCTCGGACTCTCGGAGAGGTGCTTGCTACCCATAATCCAGCCGTCCAGAATGCGAGCGCCTTCGTACTTGGGCCTTGAAGAACCCTCGCTACCATTTTGACACCAAAGCGATAGGACCAAGCGTCTGAGTCAATCATGTAGTGGTAGGCCCATTCTCCAGCTTGAATGTTTGAACAAGTAAATCTCTGCGGCCCGTATTTTCGGTCTGTAGAACACGACCACGACTTTGTGCTTGGACCGTGAAGGACTTTTCCCGTATGGCGCCCAAGCGCCCGGAAAGAACCGGAACTGGGCGCTTATCTTCCTGCCTTCGATTACAACCAAATCGCATTGACCTAGTACTGAACAGGTCGCTATTATCGCTATTTCAACTTCGAAGTAGGTTAGAGGTGGCAGTGTTGGGATGCGTACATGTATTTGATGCGCCCGTGATCGTGTCGCAACGCGACTCCGATTTTCTCCGATTCAGCGTTTCGCGTCCTTGAGGTGACGCAGCGCTCGTTGGAAGCGTTGACTCGGAGCGCGTAGTGATTGAGCAAGAGTAAACTTCCTGGCGGGTTTTTTCTCTCCGAGTGCGCACTTGGGACTTCAACTTGAGGTGTTATCGTCCTGGCCCTCTCGATTCTTCAACAGATAAACAAGGAAGTCAAGACTTAACGGAAGATGCCTATTTCCAATAAAAATACAGGGTGTGGCCGGACGCGGCATATATACATACATTACATAAATACAGTTGAGGTCCTTGCTAACGCAGAAGGAGCGTGTGTGTGTCATGAAAAGATCCTGAACAGGATCCTCTTCCAATATCGTTTTGTGCGGGAGCCGAACCAGTCCCTCGTGTGGCACTTCGAAAAAAAAAGTGCCTGTCAGCAACTGAATTCGCGGTGTTACTAAACCAAAACGCACAGGTGGGCAGAGATAACCCGGCAGCTCATCCGCACGTATCATAAACCACCGCAGCGCGTTATCCGCGGCAGACTCCCATCTCCCGCACCCTTCACAATAATGTGCCAGCTTGTGTTCCGGGACGAGCACCTCGACCTTGCTGGCGCCGGATTCGTAGTCGACGATCGCGAAGAGCGGGGGCTCGCTGAGGTCCAGAGCAAGGAGGAACTCGAGGAGCGTCTCACCCTCATCCTCCCAGCCCGACGCCGCCTTGGTGTTAAACCAGAACCGCTGCCGCGGGGACCACGCGACGGTGGATCTCCAGGGGCCAGACGAGTCGAGCCGCGATATTTCGCGGCCGTCGGCGGTCCTGTATTGCTGGGCGAAAAGCAGATACCAGGCGTTGTATTTGTGCCCGAGCGAGAGCCGAACGGTCAGTCTAGGGTGCTGGAAACAGTGGACAGCAGACATGTTTTGGGCCCGCAAAACACCTCAGGCTGGGTACTTGTGAAGGCAAAGTAACGGAGTATTTGCGAAGTAGTTGGGACACCGCAAGGAAGTGGATGCCTCAAGGTGTAAGCTAGCAATTTGAAGGCATTGCGTGCTTTGGCAGAGTCGAAGAAGGAGAAAGGTGGAGGTGTGGAGATAAAAAACTTTTTGAAGGTGGGCGCTGTGGCGGTGCCCGTTTCATGTACGTCACCAGTATCCTTTTTGGGAAGTATGTAGACATGAGTGAACGAAAATCCAGAGAATTCAAAACCTACTGGGCCTTTGACACCCACGCTGCGGTGATTGGAAGAGTGTTCTTCCAAGGAAAATCCGAAATGGGGGCTTTATTGGCCTCCCGCTCGGAATCTCCCAGCAGTTCCCAGGATTGCCCAGGATGGGTCCCGATGGGAAGGTACAAGGTCCTTGGTTGTCCACTCATCAAGTTCCACAAGATCCCTCCAGGAACACTTTCTAATCATCGCAGTGCGAGCGGAGAAAAGAAAGAGAGATATCAGGAATGCCAACCCATCTACATTGAAATAAACACCGTGTTTCATACCTACTAGGCTCCACACCTTTTCCTCACCTCAACATCTCCTCACCATCCGGATCCTCCACGGGACACCCAAAGTACCCCCACATCGCCGCCGCATTCAAATCGTCACGCGTCTCCTTCCCGACACCGACGACGCCGTTTACCTGGTAAGCGTTCTTGTGTAGGCCCAGCGAGACCTTGATCGCAGGTGGACCGGGGGTGTACCACTCCAGTTCATCGTCGTCGGCACCACGCGCCTCTCCAGTGGCAGCAGTCCCGCTCTCCACCCGGACGAGTCGGAGCAAATTGCGCGCAGCGACCTCCGCCTGGTAGTACGCGTTATGCCCCGCCGGAACAGCGCCAAACGCGTCCGCTGCATCGCCCACGACAAATATGTGCGGGTATGGCGTCGTCTCCTCTGCGTCCTCAGAGGTATCGTCGTCTGCGACCGATGCCTCGGCCTGGAGCGCAATCCGCGCAAGCGCCTCCTCGAGCGAAGTGATGTCACCACTGTCCGCTGATGATGATGAGGAAGGAACAGAGGAAGCGGGAGTGGGTGGGGAAGACGGGAGCATCCCGAGCTGCATCGTACGTAGGACGTGCGCAAGCGCGGTGCCAGAGTCGACTGTGCGCGCGTCGACCCCCGTTAGGAGCTCGGTGTTTGGGCGTTGGCCTGTGCATAGGAGCTGTCCGAGGATGAGATCCTACACAGAGAAATGAAAGGCGTACTGTAACCTACCACAAGATCGGCATTGATCTCGCGTCCAGTCGTCGTCCGGACGGTGCGCTGCCGTAGCTTGCCATCCGGGTCCGAATCCGTGACGGTGGAAAGGTCGAGTCGCTCGCCCAGGACGACGTCTACGTCTGAGGATTCGAGCGCCTGCAGGACTGGGTGCAGTCAGCATTGCAAGCTGCATAGAAAATGAGGAGATCTGTACACACTCTCTGTGTGCATTGCATGGTCGAAGCGCGGTAGGAGCCGGGTGCGTGAGTGGAGCAGCGTCACGGCCTTGTCAGGGTGGATGGCTGCGATGTCCGTGGCGAATTCTGCGCATCCAGTGAGTCTCTGTAGTTTAATCGGATTGCAAAGACCTACGGATTCCGAGTGCGCCGCCCCCAACGACGAGGACACTCGCCGCCTCCTCGATAGCACGTTGCTTGCCCTTAAGCCACGCGATCGCCTCCACTTTGGTACCCCCGTATTGATGTACGCGTTCCGACGGAGTGCCCCATAAACTCAGCGGGCCCGGGAGGTGCGAGCCCAGTGCGTAGATCGCGTAATCAAAGTGCAGCTCATCCGTGGGGATGCCGTGCTCGGGAAAAGCGCGCGCGAGCTTCACCGAATGCGCGCTGAGGCCCTCGACGTGCGTATGCAAAAACATATGTTCTGCAGGCGTATCCGTGGAGACGTTGAAGATGTTGTCTGTGGGAACAAACGCCTTGTGCTCGTGGCCGGCCAGGACAGCGAGCCGCGGGAGGATGTAGACATCTGTGTGAGCCGTAAGCTACGCGTTATCAGATAATTTTTGGTGCCCACGGTTAACGTGTCTGTTCAGAAAGTATTCAAAAATATATTCTGAAGAGGTTGTAGGGTACACACGAGTTTCGGTCGACGAGGACAATCCGCCAGCCAGCGGGGAGGCCTGCAGCGATTAGGTGCGCTGCCCGAGCACCTACACCGCGAAAAATCAGTCCCTGGCGTGAATATTGCACCAAAACTACGGACCGCCGTACGAGGCCCCCAGAACGACTACGGTTTTTGGTGGTGGACCATCTGAGACCATCGTCCAGCTCTTGAGCCGCAATAAAGAGTGGAACGACTTGGAGGCGGATGGAAAGAGACTTTATCTGACTTTATTATGATTATCCATATGACCACGTCGGATAGTTTCCGAACGTGAGACTCGGCCGTTATGACCCGATAACCGAGATCGGGCCAGACATAATAGGCGGGCTGCGGCAAGAGGCGAGCGAAAAACCAAAATCTTACACAAAGCTCTTTTCTAGAGCCGTTTTTGACGCTGAATTCGGAAAAAATATTAAATTTTCTTGTTCTCAAAAAATGGCTGGGCAAAATGATAATTTCCACTTCCTGTGTGAAATTTGCCTCTGAAAAATCGGGAAAATTGGGAATCAGAAGGCTGGACCCCCAAAATGGGGGTGTAGGCACCCTCCGATCATCGGTAGAGCCAGTGTACGGGGCGCTGGAGGAGGGGATACACCGGGTTTAGCCACGTTTATTTCCTATTTTGGGGGGCTTGTCAGAGAGGTCTGTGTTACGATCGGCTCGATCGCTCGCCTCTTGCTGCCCGAGCACCTACACCGCGAAAAATCAGTCCCTGGCGTGAATATTGCACCAAAACTACGGGGCTGCGGCAGGCTGTGGTGGGGCGGGGCGAGTCTCACGCATCCAGCGCAGTGCTTGTGCGGGTTCCTGACGGTAGATGGGTCATTTAGTTGTTTCCATGGATGTAAATAGCATCTGGAAATACAGCTGACCGTCGTACACGGCGAAGTGAATGCAGTCTCTAATAATGTGGCAAAAATACAATGTGTTTGATGTATCTAATCTACAGACCCGCCCAAAGCAAGAAATCTAATGTGAAGGGCGAGTCCATAAGTACGTCTTTCTTGCAGCTAGCTCTACTCTATTGGTGTTTCATTGTCCGTGCTGTCAGTCTAAAGTTCCGTTCGTCTATGGTGTTGGTGCTGGTTGGTGGATTGTCCGTGCGAATGCGTGGAGGAAGGAAATATGAATGTGAGGTTGATGTGAGGATGTAATAATGGCGGAGGAGATGAGGGAAGGGAAAGAGAAGGATCAGAGACTGAACACGCCGCCCGCTCTCCTCCTCGACTGAATCGGGTGCACGAGAGCCAGCGACAGCCCCAGGCCTACCGTCAGCCCAATGGCGACCGAGATGAGTTGCAGAGCTGTCTGGAACCCGGAGAGGTACGAGTTCGAGGAGCCGTCCGTCTTCTCCGACGCGTACGTCAGGAGCCCGCCATTCCCCAGCCCGGAGGGGAGTTGAAAGAGGATGCCGGTGATCTGGGGGAGTATTAGCTCTGACTGAACGTATATCGAGGTGTAGTTGAGCGCACCATGATGACGAACGCGTTCCCCGAGAAGAACCGTGCGTAGACGTTGGCGACGACTCCGACTGCGAATGCTCTGTAACAAAAAATAAGCATGAATATCATATCATAGCCAGAGAAAGAATACTCACCCGACAGCCGCGTTAATATCGCTCTGGTTCGGGAACTTGGTGCCCGTGAAATGGTTCGTCACCCACCCGATGCATGCGATGCCGATGAGGAGAAGCTGAAGGGACTTAATAAACGTCACCCAAACTGAACTGAATAGAAACGTACCATCTCCCGACTCCGCCATGGCGCGTGGTTCCGCATGCTCATGGACAGTGAGAACATCGGGACCGTCAGGAACGCTGCGGGCACAAACCATCAGTGTCCTTCTCCAAGTGCTCAGAGCAAGAAGATACACACCCCAATACAAGCTCGGCGTCCGCTGATACCATCTCCCGTCCTTATGGCTGATACTGCACGTATAATCTATGCTCCCGATGATCTCGTGCGTCGTCATCTTCTCATACGCCTCTGCGCCTATTGCGAGCCCGAAGCCGAGGAACAGAGAGTAGACGACCGCGTAGCACATGCGCACAGAGCCCGCGACGATGTTGCGCGACATGATCTCGAGGGAGCCGCAGAGGACGATGAAGCCCTGCGCCAGATGAGTACATATTCCCTGCAGCGAGGGAGTGTGGGCTCACGGGCAGGATAAGGACGACGGCGCTGGAGGCGACGGCGGAGTAGCAGAACACACCCGTTGCGGCAAGCGCAGCAGAGATGAAGCTGAAAAGCGTGGCGATGGTGATCCTGGAAGCATGCATTCATCAGTCTCCGACGTCAACAAGGTACGAAAAACGCACTCGAAAACATTCGAGTACAGCTCGTTGCGGACGCTGAGCAGCTGGATGGCGACAAGAAGTGCGCCGAGTGGGAACACGATGAGCGAGTCGATAAAGCTGCCGTTGAAACTGACGCTGCAGATCGACGAAGAGCACATCCCGCCGGTCAGCACAAGCTGCCACCACGAGTATTCCTGCTTCTTACGCATCAGCGCATCCAGCGTGCTCGACGCTTCCGACACGCTCTGCTCGTCATGTATAACACTCCAATACAGCTCGTACACCTCGTTCAGCTTGCCCAGATTGAGCGCACTACTCTGGCGTATGAACTTGAGGTTGCTTGTCCCCGTGGTGCTGTCGTCGAACGAGATGAGGACGACGTCCGGGAGGTACATGCAGTTGACCTGGATGTCGAGCACACGCCCTGTGGACTGGATTTGGGCCTGTAGCCGGTGCGACGGCCCGCCGAACATCATCAGCGCGCGCGTGAGCTTGAGGATGAACTCCTGCCGCTGGATGATCTGCGCAACGTGGCGTGTAATCTGAAAAACCAGTAATAAGTATCTTGCGGCGCAAGTAGAAGGGAGGAAAGCAAGCGCACATAAACCTCCGCCTTCTTCCTCTTCCTCCGCTTCTCCTTGCGCATCTCTTGATCGCGCATCCACTTCTCGTCGATCCACTCATCGTGGTCCGTCGACGAGCTCGGCGTCTGCACCGGCGTGCTCCGCCCACTCCTAGTCCCGAATGTCACTTGCTCGAGGTCCCGCAGCTTCTCACTCCACCCGCGCTTGCTGGCAAGCGTGTCCGCGACGGAGGACATGGTCGAGGACCATTTGAGGCCCTGGGACGGGTGTGGCGCGGGCGTGTTTTGGACCTGCGCGATGGACGGCATGCTTTTCGGCCGCTCACCGGCGCTGTTGAGGCCTTTCTGCCGCTCGCCTGCCTTCACTGGCCGCGGGACGGCTTCGTCCTCGAGGGAGTATCTATTCAAAAACAAGTCAGAAACAAAAGCTAAGCTTGGAAGAAGGAAACGCATACCGCGAAAGGTGGTACCCCGGCCGTTTGATGTTCGGGGCGAGCTGGCTCGGCACGGGCGCCGCTGCACCGCTGATGTTTGCTGTGCTCGCGATGAGCGCGCCGACGACACCCCCGCCGTTGCGCGACTTGTGGGACACCGCACTGTGGAACTTGGATGCCAAGGACGCCTGTGACCCCGTCCGCATGTGTGTGCGCCCAATGTGGTCGCGCTGCTCCTTCTCCCTCTCCCGATCGCGCTCAGGCGACGACGCGCCACTCGGTGTCCCAGAAGGAACGAGCGGGATCTCCTCAATTTGTGGGTGCTGGGCCTCTGAAAGCAGCGGCGCCACAGGCTTCTTCGCGGCGGGAGGCGTCGTGGTCCACGGTCGCTCAGGCGGCTCCTCGACGCCCGGCGTGGACGCGCCCGACGCTGTTCCACCCTCCTCGTTGTACAAGGTTAGCAGTGCACTCAGCACCCCGCCTCCTAATGCAGGGTTCATCGGCCCCGCGCCACGGAGACCGGCCTCCAAGTCCCCCTCGCTGCCCGCACTCGCGTTTCGGCTGTGCACCCTTGCGTAGTCGCGCTGCGTCACGCCGCCTTCGACATCTGGTTGCTTCTGCTTCTGCTGCTGGCGCCGCAGCCCGAAGCGCTTCGCACCGAGCCCGCCGAAGAGGCCCTTGCGCGCAGTGTGTGCGCGCACGACGCGGCTTGCGGCGCGCTGGGCAGCGTCCTCGATATCCGTGTCCGCCTGGGCGGCGCTTGGGAGCCCCGCGTTCTCCGTCGGGCTGATGTAGTTGCCCGGCACCGCGTGCGTTGGCGAGCTGGGCACTGAGGGGACGCCGTCAGAGGGCGTCGTCGCGGTCGTCCCCGTGGAGAGACCGGAGGTGGAGGCATGTACGGCGGGGTGAGTGGTGTTGATAGGCGGGAGGGGCGGGAAGTAATGCACGCGCGGGCCGGGGTTGGGGTGCGGGCCCTGGGGCGTCGTGGAGTCGGACTGGTGCCGCTCAAGCGCGGTCATGAGCGTCTCGAAGGCGTTCGGCTGGGCGGGGGTGTTAGTGAAGTGCTACAAGCGAACGTGTTGCGATAAGAGAGATGAACGCACATCGTTTCCGTGCTCATCTAAAAAATGGGGGGACTCCTCGGCGTGCGTGTCCATCCACTGCACCTTGCGCGGCGTCTTCGCGCCCGTCCCTGCGCGCGGCGAGTCGCGTCCCGTCATGATACCTGTCGGCGGCGTCTTAGCTCCCGAGAAAAACGCCATGGGCGGCCTGGCGTGCACAAATTACCTTTAGGTAGCGACATGAGTGGGTTAACGGCGGTACAAAGGAACGAGAAAAGGAGACGTACTTGTGAGGATGGGTGAATTATCTATCTAGCGCTCCGGAAAGATCACGGCTGCGATCGGCGCTCGCAAATGCGATCGAGGCGAGATAGAGCACACGACAGAGCACACGCCGAGCACACAAAAAAAAGGTGAGTCTTTTTCGCCGGCGCTAGGGACAACGTCGAAACGGAATAGAAGAAGACAACAAGGGGTGCAATTTTGCGAGCAACCCCAAAAGCGTTTTCATGTGGTTGTCGTTGCGATAACGCCCGATCACGTTTTTTTTTTCGAGGGACATCTTTGACGCGCCTCCACAGTGACGCGACCAGAGTGGATCTCCGGCCCTGTAGTCCCGGAAGTACATGATGTGCCTGCACGGTTTGTGTTGGATGTGCTAAGGGCTTGCGATAAAGTCTACTAACCTGAATCCTCGAGGAGATTCTCCATCACCAACGTTCCAGTTTGCATATGGTCTTTGTTTGCCGTGCTAGAAAAGCAGCTACAACCTCCCGCTAGAGCCCTACCTCCGAGCAAAATTAATCGGCGCGTCGCGGCGCGGCGACTTTGAATTCGATAAACGACTGCGCATGCAATTTTCTCCATTGCAATTTGGAAGCAGCGAACTGGGCCCGAGCCGTCGATAAGGTCCGGCGAAATCAAAGCTCTTTAACGCGAGGGGAAGTTGTTGTGCCTCAGCTGCGAGAGTCTTCACTGTCTTATCTTTCCATGAGGCTTTTCGTTCAGCCAACATCAGTTCCAAGATACTTATTGCGCGTACTTGCCTGTTCCGCAATCAATTCACACCGACCAGCATCCGTCTTCGAATGGGCGGATGGATGCGCCCAGTAACGCGTCGGGCGGACGTGCAGTAGCACTCGGTGCGAAGACACGCGCGCCGACCGAGCGCCGACTCACCTGCGGATGGGAGGAAGGCGTTGGCGTCCAGAGTAAGCCTGCGCAAACAGCTTTAGAAGTAAGCTGGCGCAAACAAAGTGTTCTCACGTTTTCTTTCCGTTTCTACAACTTTACATCCAACGTCCATCTCCGTTCTGGAACGCCGCTCTCGTTTATCTCGGGAGAATCTATCTTCGCCCAAGTCTGCCAGCTACAAGTTTGGTCTTAAGCCTTCAGCGAGTGAAGCCTCAAGCCTCTCAAGCCTCCCAAGCATTTTTTCGACCGAAATCTTCAAGCTCTTCCGCGCGAATATTTTCTGGCTGCAACGGACTTGGCGACCCTCGTCACGGCGATCTCTACTCCGGACTCACTGGAGCCTTGAACGGATCGACGTAATACTAGATCTGGTGCGCGGTGTCTTTTAAGAATCATTCTTTAAAAGACTTTTTGGCCCATCCACATCCTTGGCGAAATCCTTGGCCGTTCAAGCATTTCGCGTCGTCAACCAAGCACACCCAAGAACATCTCCTGAGTCTTTCTGTGACTGCTGGACTGCTCCTAGCGGACTCGAATCCACATACTCCGAGTCTCATCCTCCGCAACTCATCGTAACTCTCACTCCAATCCAGATTCTAGACGTGAGAAACTTCAAACAACTGCTCTGCGCTGACTGCCATCACCCCCGGTTACCAAGCCGCGCAACGGGATGCCGAGTCCCAGGTGTCGACTGATCTGGGATCTCCACCGGCATGACAATCCGATTCCGAGTCTCTGTCTGCCGTGCAAAAATCGCCGGGCACCGAGTTCGTCCCACGAAACAACTACAAACCTTGGAAAACGACCGCGATGGAATCCAAGAAACAGCTACTTCCGACTCCCGAGGCCTGAATGGACGCGTTATGTTTGCCGAGATATGCGTTATATTAATCCGATCCTTGTCGATGCCGTGACGCTTCCTTCATATGTCCAGGTTGATACACTGCTTGCCGCTGTGCTTCATGTTATAGCTATTTCCATCTCCGTCCCCGTCAAACCCGCCGTGTATAATACATATAGCTAAGAAAATACTTCGTATCGCCCAAGAAATATAGTTCCCTTCACAAGAGAATCTTGTAACAATTTACCAGTCACCCTAAGTCATGCCGCCGAGTAATCTACTGCAATCTGCCAGCCAACGTCCAATGGGACGGACCGGGCTTGGAACCGAGGTACTTGTACGCCAAATAAGGAAATGGGCGCTGATCTGACCGGATTTCAATTGCTCCACCGTCACATAACAACTGCTGCGCTGCTACTTGACTCTGACCACAACATAGACCTATAGCTTTCTTTCACGATGAGTTTCCTCAAAGCTTTCGCCGAGAAAATCCCCGAAGGGCTCCACCACGCCCGCGACCAGGTTATCGGTACTATATTCTCAATTACGCTTCAATCGTAGTTAACGAATCTACTCTAGGTCTCGTGAACCCCAATCGTAAGTAGCAGTCTATGGGAAAGTGCTGGTTGTACAGCGGAAAGCTTAACGAAATGTGGCGCAGGCCGGCACGACGACCCGGAGGAGAAGCGGCAGGACGAGATTCGTGCAGAGATCAACGCGGGGCACCGATTCAACAGCTTCGCCACTGAGCGCAGCGAGAACTTTGTCAAGTGGTTAGTAGGATCCTGTGAGGATCCAATTATATCTCATCTAATCGTGTTGCTCGTGTGCAGGCACATCGACGGCCATGACTACATGTGGGCGCTCTCGGAGATGCTGGGCAACGCCAAAGACGCCATCTTCATCCAGGTGTGTATCTGTTTCTCTTTGGGACACGCTCGTTGTGCAGTTGATTGACTGCGATCGCGTGCTAACGATCCACAGGACTGGTGGCTCACCCCGGAGCTGTACCTGCGTCGTCCGGCGGCGTACCACCCGGAATGGCGGCTCGACCGACTGCTGAAGCGCAAGGCCGAGGAGGGCGTCAAGATCCACATCATCGTGTACAAGGAGGTCACCCAGACGATGTCCATGAGCTCCAAGCACACCAAGAACCGTCTCGAAGCGCTGCACCCCAACATCACCTGTCTCCGCCACCCAGACCACATCGGCGCCAAGGGTGCGCTGTCTCGTCTCTCTCCAACGTCTCACTTATATTCATTTCACAGACATGGTCGAGTTCTGGTCGCACCACGAAAAGGTCGTCGTCGTGGACAACCACTTTGCGTGCATCGGCGGGCTGGACCTGTGCTTCGGCCGCTGGGACACGCACACGCACCCGCTCGCGGACGTGCACCCGACGGACTTTTCGCTCACGGTCTTCCCCGGGCAGGACTACAACAACGCGCGCATCATGGACTTCCAGAACGTGTACAACTACGCCAGCAACGCGCTCGAGAGCGCGCGTATGCCCTGGCATGATGTGCGTCTGCGTTCTCTTTTAGTAGAACAAGCACTGATAAGAATATGGCCAGGTGCACATGACGCTCTCGGGCCCCGTTGTGCTCGATATCGTGCAGCACTTTACGGAGCGCTGGAACGAGATCAAGGTGCGGTGCGAGTTGGAGCAAATCGTGTACATAGAGTTGTACCGTAGTAGTTCCATGAATATATTGCCTTTGAGCTGCGAGTTGAAAGAAAAAATCGACTGCGACGCGCCTGTGGCTGTGACAATCAGTGAGCTCGTTCTCGACGTTCGTTGCATCTAGTTTTTTGTGAGCCAGCTATGAGTGATACGAAGAACTAGCTGCCCAAATTCCAGAGCTGCCACACACCTGGAACCCGTTCCCCACCAACTCGTTTCCCCGCTAAGTCGTTTCGCGCCAAGTCGCTTTCGCGCCTTGCGTCTCCCCCCTTAGAGTTGGCGCCACATTTTTCAAGAAAAAAAACTCCCACGAGACGTGGCCAGAATGTGGCCACGCCCCGCAGGAGTTTTTCGTTTCATTGAAAAGTGGCGTAGGCTACATACTGACTACTAGGTTGAACTGCTACTGACTACTGACTACGAGTCTTGTAGGTGATTATTAGTGGTGTGGGCATACGAGGAGGTTAGCGTGTACCTTGTAATAGGATAGTTAAACCTGGTCAACCATGAGATCGTTGTTTTGGAGGTAAGTTGGCAATTGCACATACCTGTTGAACTTGTTGATGCCGACGCGTCGATTGTATTGTAGATCGTGTCTCAGGGTAGTGTTTGGACCGTCGAGGATGGATTTGATGGTTTCAAGCGTGAAAACGCGTCGGTGTGGGCGGAAATCGCGTCGTAGGGTCACAGGTACGAGGATATGGTTGAAGCCGGGCTGGATTGAAGATGTAGTACAGCGTGACTGGAGAGTGGAAGTCGTGTCAGGAAGAGCCAGAGTAAACGAGATACTGAAACACACCTTGAGACCCTATTCTCTTTCCCCGCGCGAGAGGAAATTCCAACACGTGTAGGACCGCGGAATCACCAGATGCACAATCTTGTTCGGCGGAACTCCAAAAATCAAGTTTTGGGTGAAGCGCTTCGCCGCGGTTGAAGGCTGTAGGGTCGGGGAAGAGAATGGATTGATACGGTGAAAGACGGAAGGGGGATTTGAACTCACGCGGAAGTACTGATCGAGTCCGCGGGACCTCCAAAAATCGAATTTTGGTTCCGCGGGAGGATATTGCGCGTTAACACGACCCGTGCTAATTCACGGCACAGTTTGCGCGCCGGCGGCTTGCTTCCCCCCGAGAAAAAGGGCTGGCTTGAATGTCAAAATGAGATCAAATGTGTCTGACAAACGGCAACATACCTGCTTTTTTACGCCGCTCGCGGGAAGAAGATATACATAGTAATCCATGTTGGCGCCGCTGCGCGGCGCCTCGGTGGCTTGGAGAAAGCGCTTGGCATGTAGCCGACACGTCCCACACGTCCCATTGCACTTTTCAGCTGGGGTTGGCCTGCCGGCGGCTTTTTTCCTGAAAAAAAAGGCGTTGAATATGAGCAAAAGTGAATTAAAAGTGATGCCTTGCCCAACTTTTTCGGCCGCTCGGCGGAACACGATATATGGTGTAATCAATGTCGGCGCCGCTGCGCGGCGCCTCTGGGGCTGTAGGGACGCCCAGACACGTCCCATTCCACTTAGATGGTACGTGCCTGCCGGCGGCTTTTTTTCTGGGAAAAAAGGCATCAAAATGTGAGCAAAATGTGAATTAGAATGAGGACTGACCTGGCTTTTTAGGCCGCCCGGCGGAAGACAATATATGGTGGAATCACATTTTCAAGCAAAAAATGAGGGGGAAAGTGGGATGGTGGTGGTACAGACATAGCGTGGATTACTGGGGACAGAGCGGCCGCCCAGGACTGATTGCGGCAAACATCCCTGAACATCAGACAAATTATTACGTGAGATTTCAGGGATGGAATTGGACATGCCTACCTAGTGCCAATAGCCTTGAATACACAGAAACAGCAGGCTGGAATGTGTTGATTCACAAATATTCCGACAAGTTGAAACTGACCTACCAGTTCAGCGGAATTCAAAACACGGACTGAATAATTAGCCCGGATAAAAACTTCTGGAGAAAGAAAATCGCTTCACGTTCGCGTGTTAAATTGATGCATCATGTGTTGTAATCCCGATTCACGGTGTGTTTCCTTCCATGGCATGAAATTTTGAGCTCTGCTTTTCAGACAATTTGAGGGTGAGCCCTGCACAACAGTATTGAGCTCCTAAAACTCCCTTAGCAGCAGAGAAAGTGGCCCGAGTATTGAGGCACAAGCTGCTGTGTCGCTAGCGGGTCACTGGATAAATCCGGTTTGATGTGATATGTGAAAGAGTGAGGATAAAACATATATGCTGTAAGATCTGAAATCCGCTGACCATAGTCTGCCCTAGTAAAGCTCTGGCTCCGCCGCTATAAGTTTTGCGCAAAACATGCACCTCTCTATGCAAAGGACCGAATTGCGTGAGTTGTGTGCCGCGGCAGAACTCCGGAATGAGGTTAATCCAGTGGGAATCCGGCGATATCAATGTTGACCAGGAGTTGAGCCGGGTCGAGAGCGCACTTGTTGCATTGTTGGGATGGTGTATGCGGAAGAAGAAGCCCGCAAGAGGCAGCGCACAGCCGCGCACTCGGTAAAAGCTGACGGATTTGACAGATTTGCAGATCGGAGAGATATATCTTATCTTGCCGAGATTGCCTGTTGGCGAGCAAAACTCAAGTACCTCAGGCCCGGTATGCCAGAGCTCTAGATTTCCGTAGAATACTCCCTGGAGTGGGCAAGTGACAATTTTCACTTCCAGTCTTGAAGTTCGTACAGTTAAAGATTCAACCTGGTTGACTTTATTGAATTCAAAAAAAAAGCGGGGGACGAATGGAATTAAAGAATGAAGAGGGGCCTCGACCGTGTGCCGCCGGACACTCGGCGAAAGCCGACGCAGCGCCAGATTTGCGTTGTTCAACTTGTCGGTGTGAGAAAGAGATGATAATGTCATCAAAATCTGCTTCGGGGGAGCAAGACCGTTCACACAATGGTATGCAGACCGATAAAATGAAAGTCGGAGTCGGTAGAGAACCGTAGAATTTGCGTTGTCGATCCAGACAGAGCTTGAAAAAATTTCCAAAACTTTCCACGCCAAATTGGGCCTTGGCGCCGGCGGCGGCATAAGGGGTGAGAGCGAAAGGATTGGGTCCTAGAGTCGCTCCCGGGGCACCAGATAGCCGCCGCGGCCTCGGCAAAGCGGAGACGGCCGCAGATTTTCATTTTTGGCATGAAAATCGGGAAGAAAGGCTTGATGACGCAATTTTCAAACAGACACAAATCTACTCGTCCACACAGCCGTATTAGGAAGGCCAACACTTGCTCCTGATCGCCACATCGCGTTCGACATCCTCGCCCTCCCTTTGCCTCTGCACCTCTGGAAACTCACCTAGCGTAACATGGGACCTGGGCGGACTCATCTGGCGCGTATCAAGGCCGCAGGGACGGCGGAGCGCGGGTAAACGCGTTTGCACGCATTTCCCGAAAAACGGGGTCCAGAAGCCCCGTGCCGAGGCTCCATCACTTCAAATGATGGAGATCTGTTTCATTGGAAACGGATGGCCCCTGCGGCGGTTCCTGGAGCGATTCGTGCGGAAATGCGCTCGGAAACGATATGGTACGCTTTCCCCTTGTCTCGGCTATTTCTGCGCCCCTTGCACCCCTCAACCCAAATTTTTGGTTTCAATAATTTAGTATTTACCTCACTTTTGCGTGCACAGAGATTTGGATTGCAAGACCGGCTCCCTACGCTTGAATTCACGATTGCGCGCAAATCCGCGAATCGTACACAGAACGGGCGCCGGCGGACTTCGGATGGATCTTATGACAGATATTTGATGGTGACGGTATCTCTGACATACTATGCGGTGCGTGGCCTTTGCTCGCACGATTCCGCGCACTTACGAATATATTCCGATTGCCCCTTAGCCGCAACCCTCCTCTGCATGTCCTCTGTACCCAACTTCCCAATTTTTTTTGCTGCAGGTGATTACATTCATTTTGAACTGAATTTAGATCCACGCACGGAGCTCACAACGGCAAAATTAGAATGCCTCAAAAAACGAAGCAAAACTCGAACATCAACCCCGAATTGGTAACCGAGATCTTCAAGATCTCGGGGCATTGAGTCTCCGAGATTTTACCCAATGACCCTATCTATCTGTATTGCGTTGCTGCGCGCTTACCACCGCGGCCACACGGTAATTTTCCGCCTGACATCTATTTCCGTGTTTTTGGGAAATCAACTCATACTTGGCCCGCAGACCCCGCCGGATGAGCGGATAACTCGTCATACTGTCTGACAAACCGGCCCGCACCCAGTCTCTATAAGTATGGAGCTCAAGTCCCCTTTTTACAACAGGTTCTAATTTGCCTCCCTTTCTCCCCACTTCCCCTCTCACAACCTCTCTCCGGCTTTTGGACCGCGGGAACACTACGGACCGTCACCCCGGCACTCTGTCAATTCAATTTTCTCCCCGCCAGCTCGACCTCGACTCCGACCTGAACTCGAACTTCGCCGCCGCCGCCATCAGCCCAATTTCGGCCGCAGTTCTCACGCCACTCTTGCACATCAACCACGACCACCGCGTTTGCACACATGCTGTATGCTCTCTCGGTGCCTATTGCTGTCCTTCAACTCACAGCCCTTATCCTCACAGACCATTACTGTGACTCTTTCACCCAAACTAACGCCAAATCGCCGCTCGCCAACCTTTTTCAATGTTGGCTCAATTTTCGTGTTTTCACAACTTAAATCCCACGCGGGACCGCGGAACGCTCGACTTGGCCTTGAATAGACTGGAATTTAGTCTTCAAGGTGATTTTCCCGTTTACTTTTGACGAATGTGGTTATGCTGACCTACTTCTGCTCTAGATGTTGCGCATTCCGGAGCGCCGCGGCCGTCGAACTCATTCACAAACGCGCCTCCGCACCGCAAAACGTCAACATGGCGGTACCCCGCGATGCCCAAGTCACCGATTTCCGCATTGCATCCAAGCTCAGACTATGTAGTGCCTTCACGCCGAAGGTATGCATGTTCGTTTATTTATTGCGGCATTCGTTGACTGACGTGCGTCACAGATTCTAATGGCGGTCTACAGGCCTTCCAGGCTGCTCTCATATCCTGTCGCCGCACGTTGATCCACATAGACCAACATCGCATCCAATACAGACCCTCTGTCTCGTCGCATTCAATTCAATTTGAAGAATGGTTTCAATTTGGGGCTTTACTTAACGCAGGTACGTCCCATTCAATGTGCATTCAATTACTATTTACTGACTCGCTTTAGTGGAATGAAGTCTTTGACGGCGTTGTTGACTTGTAACGAGGGAACTATGCCTCTGTGTTAAGGTATTTCCGGCCGTTCCTGAACCGCAACTGTACTGACTTTTTATGGTTAGCTCGCCTTACCTTTACTTTCAAAGCTGTCTCCATCGCCGCTCCAATCTTATTCGTCAAGTTCAAGTTGAATTGACGCCGTGACCTCAACTTATTGAATTACTTTGCATTCCTTGCAAAGGCGAAGCTATCATTGGCGTCGCATTAATTCACGGCAACTTAAGCTTCATTCAAATGAACTCAAGGTACGTGCACTTCTTCGACAGATCCTTACTTATACTGACTTATTTATCTCAGGTCGAGCATGACCATCATCCTTCAAGAAAACAACGCTCCCGTTTCGACTGCCTTCAATGTGGTTCAACATCAGTGTGCATAACCTAGGTACGTTCCCTTCACTTGTAATTCAACAACCCTTTGACTGACGACTTGTTCAGTATAGATACATACAATGTATTTAGTATACTTGAATCTCATTTCAGTTCAACCAAAGTTCGCTTCAAGTTGCTTTATTCAATATCGATACGATGTCACACATCGTTATCGATACTTCAGGTGTGTGCTCTCTTTTCTTTTGAGGTCCCTTGAACTGACTTAACCTTCCTCGATTAGGTTCCACGGATACTCGCGCTTCAAGTAAGTTGGCTTCGCATTCTATCAACACCTTGTCCATTACTGACCATTAAATCCCAGTCTCCCGTGAATTCGATTCGATTCAACTTCTTTGCTGTCCTACGCTATCGGTCCATGTATGTGCACTTTGTTGAGATTCTTGGGACATACGCTGAGCTGACTTGCGTTAGATTCCGGACCTTATCTCATCAGGTTCCGAATACTTGAATGCAAGAACGCCGAAACCATGGGCAATTGACTTCAGGTTAGTATGCCGTCGTAATTGCTGTTCGGGGTTCCATTCCAGTCACTGACTTTGAGTTATGTTTCGTAGGTTTGACTTGTACATACCTTCGATCCAATTCAACACCGACGTCTATCAAGTATAATTTAACATACACCGAGTAAGTATCGAACGATGTTCTTCTACTAACAAGTTACTCTTTCAACCATTGACTCGTTTTACTATCAGTCTATCGCTCCTTCAAGTTCCTCGATAATACGCTCATCCAAGTTCGTCAAGAGATACATACATGCATTCAAGTCCGATGCCTTGAGGTATGTATCTTTCTTCAAGCTAAACTCTATATTCGATTCGGTTGAACTTGAGCTTGCCATGTTTTTAGGCTCTCGCTCTCGATTCGTTCAACATGATATCAAGACGGCTACTACAACATGATATCAAAACAAGACAACTACTGATACTAATCCTACGGAGTCCTATGTATGTACTCAATCAACAACGCGTACCCATTGACAACCGACAGAGACTTACCTCCAAGGTCAAGATCAAGTTCAACTTCGTCAAGCCCTTACAAGTCCTTGTCAAGTTCAAAATCTCACTCCCTCACCCGCTCATCCCATCCTCCCATTCCGCATCCTTCAACCTAACATACTAAACACAATCCACGCACGGTGCGTCCAACTTCCACGTCCAACTTCCACCTCCCTCCCTCCACCTCCACTTCAACTTAACTAACTAAAATCATGTCACCCACCTGCAGCCCGCAGTGCTTTCGGTTGACTTTCGCGAGGCTTTTCGCGAGGCTTCGAGTGAATTTCGGGAGCTGAGCTGTCGGTCGGGGAGGAACTCAACGCTGTATTGAACGTCGCATCAACGCCGTATCGAACGTGTACATACGACGTCCCGCTCGCGAGCCGGTTGAATTTAATCACAGGTAAGTATGTATGTTTGCCTTTTTGGTTGGATTGCATTTGAATTTGGATTTGAATGGAATGGGATTTTGACGCGATTGTTTTCAGGAACGGCATTTTGACGCGATTGTTTTCAGGAACAAGTTGTCGGATCCGGAGGCCCAACCCAGCTTCAAGCAATGCACCGTCGGCCTTAAGTTGTTGCGGGATTGCGGCGCTCTCTGCCTTGACGGCAGCGAACGCGAATACAAGACTCGACTCGGAGCAGCGAAATCGACACAGCGTGTCGTACCGCCTTCCTGCGATTCGGAGCGGGGTTAAGCTTGGTATGAGGTACGTGAATCCTCGTTCCTCCTACCTGCCTGAATTTCAACGAATATCCTGACGTCGTTTTCGAGTCTTTCAGGAAAAGAAAGACCTCCGGCTTGCGGCGTGACTTGCAATGTGCCGAGTGCGAGTCCCAGTCCGAGTCCGAGTCCGAATCCGAGTGCGACTGGCGGGCTTCGGGCTCGTGTCTCGCGGAGGCGGCTTCGAGTCCTCCATGTCGCGCTCGACTCGACGGATCGGAAGGTGTGTAAATCCATCGATTCATTCAAAAGTACGTACTTACAAATTTCACAGCGTAGCTAGCTGGCTACCTAGCTACTTTGCGTGCCGCTCGCGCGTTCGAGCGCCGGACCTGCTCGAGTTTCGGCGCGGCGTGTCTAGTCGCGTCAATTGGGGACCGAGTCCCGGGCTCGATCGACTCCGCCTCTGCGCGAAAGAAGACCATCGAGTCTTGCGGTGCGGGCAGGGGCACGAGCAGCGCCGGACTGCGTCACGATTTGACTTGCGCAGCGTCGAGGTCGCGTTGCGGTGGGGTGGGTGCGGGAAGCTGTCTCCACCCGTGGACGGCGCATGTGGGATGGTGCAAGCGGTGCCGCACCTATTTCCATCCTCCCAACCGACTTGACGCCCTCCCTCGACCAACCGATTCGGTCTCGACGCGGAAATCAAGCCCTCCGGCGCGGGTACGAGCTGCGTTGGAGTGTCCCGCTGGGGCATACGTCTGCGCTCGCCAATTCGAGCATGCGCTCACAACGCGTCGGTGGTTTGGGCGTGCATGCGTGCCGTATCCAGCGGGCGGGCGTGCCGTGAAGGTGGTGGTCGCGCGGAGCAGAGTTTGCACGGGCGCGAGCTCTGGATGCGGACATGAGTGAGGAGGGCTTTGGGTGGAGTCAAAGGCGGCGGGGCGCTTGTCGGAGGTTGCGGCTCGGTGGGTGCGGCGGCGGCACAGAGATGGGCAGGCAGATCAGCGGAGCAGGGTGTATGGGAGTGGGGCGCACCTCGGTAACCGGGCTGTGCGTTCGATGTCGTACTTGAGTGTAAGATACAGAGAATGAATATGGCACGCACCTTTGACCGGCGACAAGTGAGCACTGAGAGGACTGACGCGGGAGCAACTTGCACTTGGCGGGAGGTGACACGCGGGGGGCAGCAGAGAGTCGGCGGACAAGAGGGACAGCGGGCGAAGGGGCATCAGAGTCGTGAGACGGGTAGCAGTCATCCCGTCCAGTCGGAAGTTGCGATGACGCCCGATCACGTTTTTTTTTCGAGGGAGATCTTTGACGCGCCTCCACAGTGACGCGACCAGAGTGGATCTCCGGCCCTGTAGTCCCGGAAGTACATGATGTGCCTGCACAATTCGTGTTGGATGTGCTAATGGCTTGTAAAGTCTACTAACCTGAATCCTCGAGGAGATTCTCCATCACCAACGTTCCAGTTTGCATATGGTCTTTGTTTGCCGTGCTAGAAAAGCAGCTACAACCTCCGGCTAGAGCCCTACCTCCGAGCAAAATTAATCGGCGGCGACGCGGCGCGGCGACTTTGAATTCGATAAACGACTGCGCATGCAAATTTCTTCATTGCAATTTGGAAGCAGCGAACTGGGCCCGAGGCGTCGATCAAGGTCCGGCGAAATCAAAGCTCTTTAACGCGAGTGGAAGTCCTGTTGTGCCTCAGCTGCGAGAGTCTTCACTGTCTTATCTTTCCATGAGGCTTTTCGTTCAGCCAACATCAGTTCCAAGATACTTATTGCGCGTACTTGCCTGTTCCGCAATCAATTCACATCGACCAGCATCCGTCTTCGAATGGGCGGATGGATGCGCCCAGTAACGCGTCGGGCGGACGTGCAGTAGCACTCGGTGCGAAGACACGCGCCGACCGAGCGCCGACTCACCTGCGGATGGGAGGAAGGCGTTGGCGTCCAGAGTAAGCCTGCGCAAACAGCTTTAGAAGTAAGCTGGCGCAAACAAAGTGTCTCACGTTTTCTTTCCGTTTCTACAACTTTACATCCAACGTCCATCTCCGTTCTGGAACGCCGCTCTCGTTTATCTCGGGAGAATCTATCTTCGCCCAAGTCTGCCAGCTACAAGTTTGGTCTTAAGCCTTCAGCGAGTGAAGCCTCAAGCCTTCAGCGAGTGAAGCCTCAAGCCCTCCCAAGCATTTTTTCGACCGAAATCTTCAAGCTCTTCCGCGCGAATATTTTCTGGCTGCAACGGACTTGGCGACCCTCGTTACGGCGATCTCTACTCCGGACTCACTGCAGCCTTGAACGGATCGACGTAATACTAGATCTGGTGCGCGGTGTCTTTTAAGAATCATTCTTTAAAAGACTTTTTGGCCCATCCACATCCTTGGCGAAATCCTTGGCCGTTCAAGCATTCCGCGTCGTCAACCAAGCGCACCCAAGAAGATCTCCCGAGTCTTTCTGTGACTGCTGGACTGCTCCTAGCGGACTCGAATCCACATACTCCGAGTCTCATCCTCCGCAACTCATCGTAACTCTCACTCCAATCCAGATTCTAGACGTGAGAAACTTCAAACAACTGCTCTGCGCTGACTGCCATCACCCCCGGTTACCAAGCCGCGCAACGGGATGCCGAGTCCCAGGTGTCGACTGATCTGGGATCTCCACCGGCATGACAATCCGATTCCGAGTCTCTGTCTGCCGTGCAAAAATCGCCGGGCACCGAGTTCGTCCCACGAAACAACTACAAACCTTGGAAAACGACCGCGATGGAATCCAAGAAACAGCTACTTCCGACTCCCGAGGCCTGAATGGACGCGTTATGTTTGCCGAGATATGCGTTATATTAATCCGATCCTTGTCGATGCCGTGACGCTTCCTTCATATGTCCAGGTTGATACACTGCTTGCCGCTGTGCTTCATGTTATAGCTATTTCCATCTCCGTCCCCGTCAAACCCGCCGTGTATAATACATATAGCTAAGAAAATACTTCGTATCGCCCAAGAAATATAGTTCCCTTCACAAGAGAATCTTGTAACAATTTACCAGTCACCCTAAGTCATGCCGCCGAGTAATCTACTGCAATCTGCCAGCCAACGTCCAATGGGACGGACCGGGCTTGGAACCGAGGGTACTTGTACGCCAAATAAGGAAATGGGCGCTGATCTGACCGGATTTCAATTGCTCCACCGTCACATAACAACTGCTGCGCTGCTACTTGACTCTGACCACAACATAGACCTATAGCTTTCTTTCACGATGAGTTTCCTCAAAGCTTTCGCCGAGAAAATCCCCGAAGGGCTCCACCACGCCCGCGACCAGGTTATCGGTACTATATTCTCAATTACGCTTCAATCGTAGTTAACGAATCTACTCTAGGTCTCGTGAACCCCAATCGTAAGTAGCAGTCTATGGGAAAGTGCTGGTTGTACAGCGGAAAGCTTAACGAAATGTGGCGCAGGCCGGCACGACGACCCGGAGGAGAAGCGGCAGGACGAGATTCGTGCAGAGATCAACGCGGGGCACCGATTCAACAGCTTCGCCACTGAGCGCAGCGAGAACTTTGTCAAGTGGTTAGTAGGATCCTGTGAGGATCCAATTATATCTCATCTAATCGTGTTGCTCGTGTGCAGGCACATCGACGGCCATGACTACATGTGGGCGCTCTCGGAGATGCTGGGCAACGCCAAAGACGCCATCTTCATCCAGGTGTGTATCTGTTTCTCTTTGGGACACGCTCGTTGTGCAGTTGATTGACTGCGATCGCGTGCTAACGATCCACAGGACTGGTGGCTCACCCCGGAGCTGTACCTGCGTCGTCCGGCGGCGTACCACCCGGAATGGCGGCTCGACCGACTGCTGAAGCGCAAGGCCGAGGAGGGCGTCAAGATCCACATCATCGTGTACAAGGAGGTCACCCAGACGATGTCCATGAGCTCCAAGCACACCAAGAACCGTCTCGAAGCGCTGCACCCCAACATCACCTGTCTCCGCCACCCAGACCACATCGGCGCCAAGGGTGCGCTGTCTCGTCTCTCTCCAACGTCTCACTTATATTCATTTCACAGACATGGTCGAGTTCTGGTCGCACCACGAAAAGGTCGTCGTCGTGGACAACCACTTTGCGTGCATCGGCGGGCTGGACCTGTGCTTCGGCCGCTGGGACACGCACACGCACCCGCTCGCGGACGTGCACCCGACGGACTTTTCGCTCACGGTCTTCCCCGGGCAGGACTACAACAACGCGCGCATCATGGACTTCCAGAAC